>WYDF02044270.1:0-12338 GCA_009867245.2 Adranes taylori | reverse complement strand
GCTTTCTTCTGTTTGTTCTCTTCTTATAAGTTTCGACGAAAACAGTTTTCAACGAATTAAATTTATTTGGCTATTTAGATTATATTAATGTTATATGATTACTAAATTATTACGATGTTAATTAATTTATATTAAATTAATTTGGGCTTGACTATTTTTGAAACTATTTTAATTATCTATTAAATATTATTATTTTATTTCTAATTAATAAATAATGAAAATATCATTTATACTTATATGAAATAGTGTCACTTTATGGCTAACTTTTTTTAGCCGCAGTCTCAACAACATCAAACATTAATAATTGAAGAATTTGAACCCGACGTATTCAGACAACTTATAGAATACATACATACTGGTTGCGTTACACTTCAACCCAGAACTTTATTAGGTATGAGTCTATTTATTATAAATTTATGCTTTAATAATATATGATATCAGGAGTTTTTAGCACTATAAAAAATACTACAGAAACATGCATCATTTTCTACATTTGACCAATACTGATTGTTTATAATCCAATAGGAATGTAATTTATATAAAAATGTCTGATATGATTATAATAAACGAGATTTTTATTCAGAACGTCATACGGCGTGTTTGATTTTATAGCACACACGTACTAATTTAATTACTCCACCTTATTACTATTAATAATTTAATTAATTACGGTAGTTTAAAAGCTGCTATCATCGAGCCAAGCAAACACTATTCAGCCATTAGCTCATACTTGTTCATGGTCCTTCGAGTCGGATAGTCAAGAGAGACGTTAATGTTGACGATGTCGCATCCGAGGCCTACAACTTAGAAAAAGCAATACAATGAACAAAGGAAAGTTTATAACCATTATGAAGGGTTAACCTCCTTAATGTATAGGAACGGGAACATCTACGAATGTCTGTCCTAGTCCAAGTTCACAACCGTAGAGCAGAGGCAAATGCAGCACTACCACCAAAATTGAGAATTCTTAGCAAACAAATAGCACAGAGCAACCTCCAGAGAGGAGAAAACCTAACGACAGTATAGGGTTATTTTCCAATCATGGACGTCACGCCATTCAACCTTACAAATGTGACGCCTATTTCTAGGAAAGTGGGAGACAACTCATATCACGTTGTGGGCCTCGGTAAACCCGTAATACTATTACTGGTTAGTACTACTGGTCAACTACAACATAGCAGTACTCTCAATTGACACACGCACAGTTGCAGAAGTGTTGGATCATCGCAGCGACCAACTACCTATACAATCAAGAGGTAGTTCCAAGAATGGGCGCCAACCAAAATTGCGTCACCAAAGCCATCTACAAAAATCCGCAGTATTTTCGATGTCTAATAAAGCCATACTCCTTCAAAGCGACGGTATGGAAAAAGATGAAGACGACAAACACTTTGGTGTTCAGCACAAACCAACCCAAGGTCATATCAGTTATCTGCAGCGTAACCAAGGATCAACTCATGATTCATGACACATGAATCATGAGAATAGAAGATGGATGCCAAATTTAAACACCCACAAGGATTATTCATCTTCAGCATTCCCGTAATCAGCAGTTTCAAGATCAAAATATCTTTAAATGATTATTGCGGAACATATTCACATTGCTTGACAGCCGACCGATCTATTTCTCGGGCGAAGAAGTTGCAGTTCTTAGAGGCATTCGACTCTTCGATAGCGCCCAGAAAGTCATTCACGTCGTCGTAAAGTTTGTAATATGGCGGATGAGGAAGCAGTTGACAGCCCTTACTGGCGATAGATTGGTCGATAACACCATGATCAGCATGTGGACGCGCATTATCGTGGTGGAAGATAATATGATTCCAGTTGAGCCAGATAGACATCACTATTGATTATCTGCCACTGTTGATGCTCATCATCGTCATTTCACCAATAGCAAATCTTGTTTGAGATGATTTCCCAGTAGACTATTCCGGTTCTGTCCCACCAAACACACCACATTGCCTTCTTACAGTGGACGCCTTTCGCTAGTCCTTTGGGTGAAATACCTGGCCAAATACAAACCTTCTTTCTTTTGACTTTTTTAAAGACAAACCACGGTTCATTCCCAGTGGCGGGATTCGTCAGGAATGGAATTTGCTTGTCTCGTTCCAGCAAATCGGTGAACATTCGGGCAGTTTCGGCTTTGTTGTTGTCGGAGCGTTCGTGTGGGACCCATCCAGGTTATTCCCATACTTTTCGGAGCTTTTTGAGACGACAAAGGACGGTCGAATGGTCCACACTGAAGTCTTCGACCAACATTCTCGTTGTCAAGCTTTTCGCCTCTTCCACGGTCATGCCAAAAGTCCTTGAAATTTGATGATTGACTTCTTTCTTGATTTCCACTTCCTGAACCATCTTTCAACTTGGCTTTTGCTGATTGTTCCTTCGCCAAAAACTATACTGTACTGACCGTACTGCATTCCAACTATTCTCGAAGTGGTCGAGCGTAGAGCGGTGAATATGGATATGATTTTCGATACGCATTTTCACTAACAGACAATAAACAAGAGTCGCAAAAAGGCGTAATAATTATTCACCGACCCATATTTATAGTACTTGCGTTGCCTTTGTGTTTAATACAGTAATAAATAGAATCGAAAATGTGTTTAACACTGTTGTTTCGAAAGCACGCGCCGCACTGCGCAGAAAAGTTAAGAATTCAAAAGTTGTGAAACACGGTGTTCAAATTGTTCTTGGTGCAGAACGTGTTGCAGTTAAAGACGACGCTGGTGGACGTAACAATAACTCCAGGTATTATTTCGAAACTTTAATACAAAAATTAATTGAAAGTGGCGTATTAATTAAATCGAAACGTCGATGTCCCTCAAATTGTAGATAATCATATATAGAAACTATAATGTAATTCACATTGCTCAAAATAATGCTATACCGAAACTTTAATACAAAATTGAATTGAAAGTGGTATAATAATTGCATCGAAACGATGATATCAATGAAATATATTAGTTGGAATGTCTTGTTATATTATTATAAACATACACAAAATTGCAAAAATATTAAATATTACCAAATTACTAAAAGTATTGTGTGTGCGCGTAACCTTAAAATAGTATGACACACAAAATTGCAAAAATATTACATATTTCATTGATTGTATACAAAATTTATTAATTAATTATTAAAAGTACTCATTGTGTGAGAGCGTAGCTTTGAAATAAATGTGTAAAACTACGATGGCTTAGACGACCTTGAACTGTGCAAAAAGGGGCCCATGACCGGTGGTTTTACACTTCTTATTTAGAGTATCTACTTTTAGAGTTTTATTTAAGTCGAGTAAGAAAAAATATAAATATGTCAGCTCTGTCTGAAATACAAAAATTATCAAAACCAATTTTTTCTCCATTATACTTCCATCAGTAAACAAAGTTTTAAATTTTTTAAGAAACCAGCATTGAAGTAACTCTGAGGTGCATAATAAGGTTTTATTTATTAATAAAATACAATTAATGTTGTACTTCCATATTCTCTTTATTAGTGTTTGCGACCGGTTTCGATCTTTTTTAATCATCATCAGGCAGTTTCTGGCATCACAGTCAATTAAAACGATTCATATAAATTCATTCACTAAAATACTGCCTGACGATGATTTTGTTAAATCGAAACCGGTCGCAAATAATAATAAATTGTATATGGAAGTATGTACAACTTTCATTTTATATTATTAATGATAATGAATTGTTTGAGAAATAACATGATCTCTTCATGTATTTTGTGTTTATCCTAAGTTTGACGTTTCATAGGTGTCAAAATACTATTTTAAAATGTCTATCAAAAATAGAGGAAATTTTAAAACCAATTTGGGAGCATTGTGAAAAAATGATGAAAAAATTTAGCTTTATTCAGGACGCCTTTCCCCTAAAGTCAAATTTCTTAAGACAAAAGAAAAATTATATCGAAATTTCTGCAAAAATTTTTAGGAAGGGAGAATTTGCCTCGAATAAGAACTGTCCTTTCATCCGTTACGAATTTTTAGGAACAATATCGCAAAATATCTCTGCTGATACTCTAAGATTCTAGGATTCTATGATAGGGAGCTCTCCAATCAGATTTAACGTGCAAACGAACAGCGAGCTGCCCACCTCCTTCCAAGGCAGCGAATAGCCAATCGAGGAATAGTGGCGCAATTTTTAGATGGATACCAATGCTTCTTGCAAGCAACATGGAAAAAATCGTCTAATAATCGTTAAATCATTAAAGATCGTCATAGACGCCTCGACCAGATATCTTGACCACATTGGAATAACCAACGCAAAGTCTTTGAACCTACTAAGAATTGCACGCTGACTGACACAAGAGACCATTAAAATGTCTGGCTAGATAAGGACAATAAAATGCAAAGTGCATTGACTCCATAAAAAAATGCCCTCGAAGACCAAGGCACCGTAAAAGAAAACAAAATCTCTCTCTCTCTCTCTCTCTTCCCTCTCTCTCTTAATATGTACCACTTTTCCTTGCGTTCTACATTCGATGTACATACACACAAACGCGAAAAACATCTGTCCAAAGCAAAACAGCAATAAAAAGGAAAAAGGATCATCGCAATGCGAACGCCATATGTTTTCCATCTCACTTACTCTTCTACCTCTCTCTATACGCACGAGAATACAGGTGTTGTTGGTTTGCGGCATGGCTCTATATCTCTTCTCCTCCCGCTATGAATAAGTTGATGCGAACGCTACATGGCTTTCTGCAGTCCGCTCTATCTCTCTCTCTCTCTCTCCTCCGTCCGTGTGCAAGGCGGTGTTCGCTCTACACGCAGAGTTCAATGCCTGCTAGAAAAATCTAGAGATAAAGCATCGCAAATCTTTTCATCGTTTAAGTTGTTTTAATTAAATATCAATTCTTGATTTATTTAATTATAGATTCATTTATTTGTTTGATGGTTTGTGAATTAATTGGCTGATGATTGTTTATTAATAGCTTGTTTTATTGCATTTGTCGATTCTGTTGGAGGCTATGTACAATATGCCGATAACACAATTTGGGCGCATTGTGAAATAATCACGAAAAATTTGGTTTTATTCAGGACGCCTTTTCCCTAAAGTCAAATTTCGTAGGACAACAGAAAGATTATAATAGAAGTGATCTGGATTTATTACACAATGGGTTACAAAGTCCCATTAAAATTTTACGTTACCAGTATACGTTACCAATTATATATGAATATACACTAACTGATAAGTTAAGCGCCTCAGAAATTTAATGTTCTGTTTCTATATACTCTTTAATAATAATTTTTGTTCATGCTTCAACAGGTGTTATGAATGCTGCAGACTATTATGGCCTAGATGAATTGAGACGTGCATGTGCTGGATTCGTACAGTGCTGCATTAATGTGGATACCGTATGCGCGCTCCTTGCGTCAGCTGAAAGATATATACAGTACAAATGCACAAAATCACTTGTTCAAAAGGTAAAATTCCTATTTTTAACAAAAAAGAGCTTTAGACAATTTCGATAAAATCAAATGAAAATTACTGCGCAAATCGCAACGAATTTTGAATGAAGTACAGAATTTACGGTCGACACAGAAGTTGGAGGTAGGAGCAAAACTATATTATCATGTTGTTTTTAGGAGGGACTGTTGCTCCTAAACGTGACATGAGGGGAATCTTTTGAATAGGGTAATGTTGCGATCCCCCCTCTTACGTTTTAGGTACTGGATAATTTTATACTTAGGCACATGCGATTCGCTTTAATACTTACTGAAATTTATCGATTTCTAATAGTTACATTTTTTATTTAGTCATAATAAGTACAGTTATAATCCCCTAGTCTCCCAATCCAATTTGAAATAAAAACTAGGACTTTGACATTGCTAACTTTGTGCGTTAGATTTAATCATAAATTTATCTAAATAACTAATGGTAGTATGCAACTAATGGTAGTATGCTTAACAATAACAAATCGTCTTTTATAGTTCAGGCTAATAAAATGAAAGGACGATAAACTTAACAATATATATTCATAATAATTTCCGAAATGCATACATGCAATTAAATTAAATATTCGTTCATTTAAACAAATATTGCCATGCAAAAATAATAATGTAAAATGTAAAACATGTTTAAATATCAGGAGCAGTAATAATTAATCACATTTAGAAATCAATAAACTGGTTCCCAAATAATTCATAAAATTACATTAGCTACAGTTGTACCATCATAAACTTAATTTATACTTATCTTTAGATTCGCGCACAGTGACCTTATTTCTTCATTTAGAATAATTTTTATTTACCTCGATAAATAAACTTGTTGCCTAATAATTTAATTTTCTCTGATTCATAAAAATTCAGACATTTCCCTCCAACGCTAACTTATTAACAATATAATTAATTTCTGATTTAATTTGGAATTAATTCTGATTTTATTTAATTTGATTCATAATTATACTTTTAAAATTTGAATCAACATAGGTCCAGCCTTCAAACAACAAAAATCCGTCTTTGCGGGCTCTGTGGAAGCTTTTAAACCTTTTTTCAGCTAACTAAATTCCTACCCCACATTACGTTGAAATATCTCACTGCATTTCCCCTTCTTATGGTAAATTGCATGCACCTAATGTATCTTACCTAGTGTCTTTACTACTAGTTTGCTAATTACTTTCGGCCATGATTAATGAAACTCAACAATCAAATATGCAATTTTTACACACATTCTAGCACCACACGTGATGTGCGTTCACCTATTATAGATCTATTACCGATTAAATTGGTTTTGTCAGATATATCTTGAAATAGCGTACTCTGCTATCAATTGTTTATGACTACTTAGCGATGTCCCCTATAATTTACATCATCGCATTGTTTTTGTCCGACGGCAAACACATAAATTTCTATACTGAAATTCTGATTCAAGTAAGATGTTTTTAAATGTTTTTGAGCTATATGAATAAAAGTTTAAATGAAACTCTACGTATTAATTACCATTTTTCCTTCTTGTAAGTCGAGTATCTAGCACCTAGCATGCTTATATAGTAATAACATTTCACAAAATTTATCCATCCTGAATGATTTACATCATTTATAAATATTAAATTCTCAAACTGTGTATCATCGCACTAAATTGGAACGAGGACCATTTGCTTTGTTACAATATCAGTTTTCCTATATAAACTCAAACTTTTGATCAACTCCTACCAGAGGAAAATAAATGTAAGATAAACTTTTTCAATTATTCTCGACATTACCTTAATACCCATAAATTTGGAGTCTCTGAACTACAACCTGCAAGCACAGTAGCTCGTATCCGACCCGCTACAATACTATAAGGTATTATGAGCTAACTACCAACAGTCAATCCATCATAAACATAGAGAACAATCTCTCCCAAAATTGTGCTATTGCAAAAAGAGTGAAACAGGAGTGTGCTGCCGCCGCTTTTGTTCAACATATACGAAGAATATCTGATCAGATACTAAGGTTTTACAGATACTAAGGCCAACGAAACTAAGGTTTTGATTCTAGATCGAAATCATGATAACGACCCCGATACAAACATAGTTCAAGGCTCCCAGGTCGTACACCAATTTACTTTATATAGTTCACTGCGAGCCCGAAATACTACAAAGAATTCAAATAATCAGAATAGCCATGATTTCACCATATGGAGTATACCGTCATATATGGGGTGACCGTCAAATAAAAACCTCATCACTAAAATCGATCTTGTCAGAACATTTTCCGTCGCACTTTATACTTCTGAAACATATGCGCTTAAAACTACGCATCGACGAACTCTTAACGCCTTCGAAATTTGGTGCTAGAGAAGATTGTTACGAGTTCCATGGACAGCCCGACAAACTAATATATGTCTTAGAAGAAATATAACCAGTCCAAAGACTGTCCAACACCATCTATAAAACAATACTCAGGTTTTTCGGCCACAAGACAAGAAGTGGCCATATGGAAAGGCAAACCACAAGTCCAAACTGCTGGATTGATCTGATTGAAACTCTGCTAAATACCAACTTAGAAGGAGCTCCGCGTATGACCGAAAAGAGAGAACGTTGGAGATCAACAGTACACACTTTCATACGATGTATCGAGGATGAACCACAACCACTACATATCGGTCACGACGTTGGATAATGATGATGATGATGATGAGTTAACTAGGTATTGGCCCTTGATACTTAGTACTTATTAAAGGAGTTAGTATGGCACTTAGACTAAAAAGTTTGAAGATCCCGGCGCTAAATAAACGATTCATTAAAAGCAACACCATAAAGTTTCTGTATATGACATTATTTGTACCTGTTGCCCAGTAATGATAACTGGCAGCATTGAGGACGTTATATGTTATAATAATTAATTTATGGACTGTATTAATCCTTAGTAGAAAATAGCCTCGAACTGCGATTGTAACCAAATCAGCGAATTTCTTGACCTAAATCGAAATTATAACAAACTAAACAGACTAACCTAAATAGGCATTTTAAAACTGACGGATATACATGTCAAAGTACTAGAAAATTATTGTATCAACCTCCAGTTACAATTTTTTTGTATTAATAATTTTTTTTACGTGTAAAATTATGGTTTATCTGATTTTTTTATTCTTTTCTCTTTCTGTGGCTCCAATTTGAAAATTAGACAAATAATAAATCTGGAATTGAATAAAGTTTCAACTTTCAGGTTTTGGAATTCGTTGACGAGCATGGAAATGAGGTACTGAATCTCGGTTCATTCACATTACTTCCACAACACGTCGTCCGATTAATTTTAGCTAGAGACGAACTACAAGCTGACGAATTTACTAAATTTCAAGCTGCACTCATGTGGGGTAAATATTAATCGTGGAAATAATTTTATGTGTATAATTTATACTCAGATTGTTTTTGTTTCATATATCTATTTACCCTTCTTATCACCTTTTTCATATCTCCTCTGACACTCACCATACACACTATGTCATTAGCGTACTCTAAAGACCATACTTTTTCATTCCCTATTCTCGGCCCTCCTGCTTGTCCATTTCTTAATACTTCCTCTAAATCTGCTATGTATATATTGAATAAACTACTCCTCAATGGACATCCTTGCCTCACTCCATTCCCCACGTTGAACCATTCTGTTACATTCATTCCAACTCTCGATCTTACCTGCGCTCCTTTATACATACTTCTCATATTCCTCATTAATCAGTCACCCAATAATCCCACGTCTCCATTTCTACCCTGCTCTTGACACTTTTCCAATCTTTCACTTTCTTCCTTCCACACCTATTTCACACTCCCAATCCACACCTCTTCCAACTCTTAATCTTTCGTTATCATTTCTCACCTGATTTGCCATCTCTTTAATCTTTCTCTGAACTTTTCTCTATTTTCATCATCTTTTATAAAAATACCTGATCTTTCTAGCGTATTTTTCCTCCTCATAATTTCCTTTTTCTTTCTCCCTATGAACTGAATTACACCATTATCGGCTGAACCTTATTCGCCACTTCTCTTCCGCCCATTCTATACAGCTCCTTCACTTCCACATTACAATCAAGCCATCTCCATATATCCTATTTTAATTCCCTCATTTGCCTCCCATCCTCTCTAATCACATTTATGATTACATTCTCCCTTCTTTCCATTCCTCCTACTTAGTATCTAAAACAAAACAATATTTACTATCGTTTATAATTACATGAACTTGATTTAAACCACTTACCACAAGTATATGACGTAATTTTAGTAATTGAAACATTTTAAACCACTATATTGTACTAGGTTTAAAATTATTGCGCAATGCACTTTTTTTTTCTTTTCCATGAGGTTTTCTACCCACTCTCCTTTTTTGTTATTATGAAAACTATTATTTTTATTTGCAAAAAAACTATTCCTATTGTAATTGTTCACATTATATTTAAAGAAATAAGTTTTCTCGTGCGTTAACTCATTCTTAAATGCCTGATTTTCATCAATCGCTGTTCGTACCGCTTCTCTGATAGGCGTACAATTACGTGTGCGAACAATCAATTTCAAATCCTTACTATTTAATCCCGAGATAAAAGAATTTAAGGCTACACTTCCGTTAGCTGTATACAATAATTTTTGTGTTTCTCCATTATCCGTTTGAGATATAGTGAGGTTACTTAACAGTGCTTCAATAGTGCTACCAAACTCACTTGCTTCACATTTTCTAGTTTAGCCATAAAAGCAGACACACTCTCCTTGTGTACGAAATAATATTTTAAATCATTTACTAATTCTAAATTATAGACATATACCTCTATCAGTCGTAACTTCGCATACTCTGATAATCTATGTTTTAAAACAAAATTCATTAATAATGTCTTACTCTCTTCCTTTAACATAGCATCGTACGATAAAACAGTATCTATTAACTTTATTAAAACTTCCTCACTGCCATTCATACAAGGTATTAAACTAACGCCTAATTTTATATTAAAAGAATCGGCCACTGGTATATATTTTTTTTCTTCTGTTTAATCCATTACTTTTAAATATGCTTTTACTATCTTAAATAATACGAATGAAATATCTTGAAAATGAAATGATTAAATAAAATTATGAACGTAATTGAAATAAAGAAAATAAAGAGATATATATATATGAAATAAAATAAATCGATATGTTCATAAATTTCTAGGCTCTTCGAAAACTCTTGTTGGCTCTTCCGATTTAGCCTCTTCTGGCGCAACCCCCAAACTGCTCCTCGAATGACGGAACACTATGATACCAAAAATTTTCTGCATATGCTGATACGCCTTTTCTTTGCTTGATTACTGTCTCTTCGTTGTTTGATGTTGCACCCCTCTTCTTCTTTTCTTCTTATTCTTCATTTTCATTTTTACATATTATTCGCCAAATTAGGGTCGCATATTCTAATTTCAAATTATCGCCCAAATATGGATCGATAGCAGTCTCAAATATTGGCATTGAATTAGTTCGCACACTTACTGCATGTAAGAATGTCACCATATGTCGTTGGTTACATTTGTTAGAAACACAATTAATCATTACGCCTTGAAAACGCACGTAATGTTTTTATATTTGAGACAAAATACTTTATCAACATATTAATTATATAAAACTAATAACTTAATATTAAACACCAATATTATAGTGAATTACAGGAATAATTCCACTATACTAGGTGCAATGTACATGAACCTAGTACATTGTCCTTGCCGTAGTAATTAAATGATCTTGATTTGCATTTTAAAATATTTTATTGGGTAAATATTATTAATACAATCTTGTTCTAGGTAAAAAATATTGTGATAGCAATAGCAACACTAATCTTAAAGATGTCATCGGTAATTTTCTGGAGTACATTCAGTTTCACAAAATTCCAGCTAACGTATTAATGAGGGAAATTCATCCGCTGGGATTGGTGCCATATCACATCATTATGAATGCTTTGGCCTATCAGGTGACGTATTACCTGCAATACATATTTTTAACAGCTTGGATAAATGTATAAAAAAATACTACGTACAACATTGTTAGCTGCTAGTATTGAATTCAAAGATTTTTAATCTTATTTATCCTTAAATAATTTTTTTACTACATCTGTCCAAGTCATGGCTATTTTATTATTAATAATATTTTAAATAGATATTTATTGTTTTTGCTTTATACTTTACTTATATGACCAGTTAAATAAATAACATTTGTTGCTATACTTAATAACTGCAACAATTTTTGTTCCAATAATTTTTATCTTGCTAATCATTTTGATCAAAATTTGAGCTATTTAAATTGCAACCATTTAGTTTTTGCCGCAGCGTTCTTATTGTTATTATTATTCTAATTGATGCAATGGCAACCAGTAAAGAAAGTGGAGTCTTCAAGTTTTCAATAATTTAATTAACAAAACCAGAATAGAATAAAAAAACAATATGAACAAGATTAACTTTACATTAAACTTAAATTTCAAAGCTAATTGTAGGTTATTTAACATAACATGACATTATTCACTTATATATATCGTATGCAACCCAACAGACAGAAAATAAGAAGGGCTGCATACATCTATACTACTTTAGCCATGTAAATATTTAATAGACATTATTAACAGGTATGTAAAACTTTATCAAAAGTACTTAATAAATAATAATTTTTATTCCAGAAAATGTCAACAATTGCATTGATGGTATTATTGGTTCATATATTTCAAAGTCCTATTATTGACACAAGTTTTATCAGTAAATTTAAAAATTTTAAGCGACGTTATTAAGACAATAGGTTTTAAATAGACGTGTAAGTTTTTAAAAACAAACAAAATTCAAACTTACAGTTTTATTCATATTATTATATATTTTGTATCATATTAATTTCTTTAAACCTTTAGTCTT
>WYDF02044269.1:0-25671 GCA_009867245.2 Adranes taylori | reverse complement strand
AAAATAATTAAGACCAAAAGGGAACAAAGAGAAGGTAGAACATAAAACAAGAGAAGATGAAAAAGAGAAACAACAATAACGAGAAAGAGCGCGCGGCATAGCGCTGTAAGGAAGCGGCCCCTTCCGATGTAATGCGCAAGCGGATTCCGGAAGGCGTTTGTGGGTCGGCCCAAAGGTCAATCCCACACACCCCACACAGTTTGCCGCACTGTGCGGATAGTTTTGTAGAAAATTCCCTCCCGGAAAAAAAAGTAGCAAAAGGTAAGATTTTTTGAAAATAGGAATTAACTTTTTTAACCCTACACCATTTTGAGCCAAGACCCTAAAGAATTTGCTGTATGGTACATGATTTGGATAAAACTAATACTGTACTATAGTATGTTTGCAAAATGTGCCCAACTGTTATCATTTCCACGTCAATTACATTATTAGTGTAAAGTGCAGATAGTGAGTGGGCCAAAATATTTAATGGCCTACTTTTTTTGAAAAAACTGTACAAATTGTATTTACGTATAAACGATACGTAAATGTATTTATGTAAAACTACGTATAAAAAAACTGTATTTACGTATACACGAAAACAAAAAATGTCTAAAAATGCACCGACAAATAATAATAAAACGGGTTTTTGGGTTTAAAAGGTTTTTGAATTGAAGTAAAAATTTCAAAAAAATTCAAAACTCATAAACTTCAAAACTCATTGACATGGAAGTAAATATACAATTTCCATAGTAGCATAAGCAGATTTATTCTTTGAATAAGTATAATTAAATTTGAGTAGGCTCACTATATATATATATATATATATATATATATATATATAATAGTAAATTGTATGACAATTATTTATTGTATGTGAGTATAGAGTGATTGTCCAACGATACAGTTTAAATTAGAGTAAAACGTACAGGTATATAATTTTATTAACATATAAAAACTGAAAGTTATTTACTTGAATATTTGTTCATTATTTGCTCGTAATAATGTACTGGATTTATTCAGCTTCAATAGTTAAAATAAAATATTATAATTAAATATTTAATGCTTCCATTAATTCGATATTCATGATGGATACTTATAAGTCAGGAATTTAGCGATTTAAAAACGCGAATGTAATTATTTTCTTATTGAAGATTACACAAGCACTGGAGAGAAGAGTAAAAGCGATTACCAGGCGATTTGATAGACCTGAATGACGTGAAGTATTTAGAATTTAAACTTGAAAACTGGAAACGGAATCGCCTAAACTAAAGTGGATTTATATATCTTTTTGAAAACCCCAAGTGACTTGTTGTCGGCGCAAAAAAAGAGAGTATTGTCCCTGGTTTCAGATTTCTGCGGCAGCAAAAGGTAGTACATCTTTCTCTAACTCTCTCTTGCATTAAAGTTGAGAGTTTTCTGGAAAGTACTAGAACAAGACTGAATCTGTTTTGCGGTCCCAAGACCGAATCAAACCGAACGGTTGCGGGAATTAACGACTGGGCTTTGGATATCAGGTAATAGTAATGAAAGGAATGCATTTCTTGAAGCTACTATCGACGTACGTTTTGTACTAACAGGAACATCTGTCGTTCTATTAACATGAAGTTTAACTATAGTGAATCTATACAGGGAATCTCATATATATAATGGATTCAATTATTCAAGCCTTGTTTTGGTTTAAAATTTAATTTATTAGAACTTTATACATTGAAGTGGTTAGCATTTTAATTGTGTAGCCAATTCTATCGTTACAATATTTTTTAAGTTTCTGTAGCTGTATCCTTTTTATGCGGAATTTTTAAATACACATATTTTTAATATTTGAAATTTTATAAATGGCATAGTATAAACAATTTTTGCATTGTAGATATAAATTAGATATAAGTAAATCCATCATATTAAATAGATTTATTTTTAATAGATTTTATATTGTTGACACCTAGAAATATATGATTTCTAACCATGCTCAGTTGAGGAATTGCCAATACCCGAGCGGAGTTCATTTAATTTTTTTAAATTTCTGACCACCAGATTATTGACTATCGCCCCTATTTTATTTGACTGGGGCTAGAATATTAGCGTTATTATATTAGATGTAGGAAAATATGCTTTGTTAATAATAAATATATATAATATTGCAGAGTTTAATTTTATTTTAGCACGTTTAGCTGCTATCAATATTGTTATAAATATAGGTAAAAATTATTATTTAAATATTTATTTTAATTTATTGTCTTACTTCACCATTAGAAAAAATTCTTTTTTAGTAGGTTCCACGATGATATCTTTTTGACAATCCGAACAGTACGCCAATCTAGAACTCCAAATAAATGGATTTTCTTCTTCCATTTCTTTATCAGTAATTTTATAAGGATGGTTAAAAACTGTGCTCTTTTCTACCAATTGCCAATTAGCTTCCGACAAATATCTTTTTGAAAAATATTTTTTCTGGTCAGAATTTTCAAATTACTACATTAAAATTACTATGAAAATTTTTCTTTTCATTTTAATCGTAATTAGTTACAAATCAAAAACAAAAATAACTTTTTATTGAGTGTTTTTATTCTATAACTCTTTAAGAATTATTTTGTTTTAGATTTGTAATAAATTACGATTAAATATATTGAAACGAGGCGATTTGTCCTCGTTCTAATTTAGTTCTATTGTAAAAAGTTTTGTATGCTTGATACTTGCAAATAATTCAGGACGTTATATTTGATGAAATGTTGTTATTAAGTAAGCAGTCTGTGTGTTAGATGAACTAGTTAGAAAAAAGAGTCAGTCGCCTACGGGCAGTTTTGCCATAAATAAGTTTTACAAATAAAATAAATAAATAAATAATCATTTATCGAACAGATTCATTCACACGAATCCTGGTGTATTGACCGATATAGCATAATAGTATGGGAAAGCACCAAATGTAAGTACGAGTTAGGTATGTGGTGCAGGGAGGGGGGAAGTAATAAATAAAAGGCACACAACACTCATTAGAGTCGGTAATCAGAATTTTTAAGTTGCAAAATGAATCCCTGTCACTCAGCATTTTGAAAATAAAATCATGAATTAAATTAAATTATAATTTATTCCAAAATAAATCATGGATAAATTAAATTGTTAAATAAGTATCGGTAATGTACAGGACATAGTAATATACAGTATTCAATAATATTCTTTTAAGTTTGAAATCTTTGAATGAAATAAATTAAATTGATTAGGCAACAAGTTTATTTATTGAAATAAATTAAACCTTCACAACCACAGGAGAGCCTGCCATATGTTCAATCAAGATTGAACAGGGCATTATCACAAAATATTCCGGAATATAATTTTTTAGAGATATTTTTATTTCTAATTTTTTCATGTTAGATTTAAATCATAGGATCCCAAGAATATTTGAAAATTTTTAGTTTATTTTAATACAAGTAGTAATTATCACAGCTAGCAAAATTAAAACAATTGATTTTGCTTCATATTAAAATATTACTATATGATGTCTGGGTCACGTTTAATTAGAAACAAATTGAATATCAAATATTTAGCTTATTATTGCAATTAACCATTATCAAGTTCAATGAATTTTTTTACATAGATTTGTAGATGCCAAATGAAACAGATATTTTAGGAAACTGTAATGTTCTTAAAACTTATACATTTTTTACCTTTAGCAGAGAGGTGAATATTTAGACTTTGTATTTAAGCACGTTAATTAATTTTAATTATGTATATATATTTGATTTATTCTAATAAAGTGGAAGTTGTATTTTTAGTTTACAGATTCCTAAAATATCTGTTTCAGTTACGCATAAAAAGCGCAAAATATTATTTTCAGTTGTTTTATAATTTAAAATAATCTTATGTGTTATTTATAATTGAATTGTATTTGAATTACCTGTTAAGTTTCAAAGACCACATGACATTCTCTCTTTTATTCCTCAACATTTTGACGCAATGATTCATATTTGTTTTGCGAGCTGATGTAATTTCTGCCAAACCAAGTACACTCAACGTTTTAACTGTAGCCATACCATTAATCAAATAGGACATAATGATCAACATCATCAATTGTCCCATGCAATTTGCCGCATATACATACAAAGAATAACAATGATACAAATGCAAGTAGAATAACATTTGTATAGTGCCTTTCTTACCCACCCATATATAAATGAAAACTCTTTTTGGGTCCTTCCACGTCTTATTCAAAAATCCGAGGATTGGGTACAATAAGAACATGAAAGCTATACGTAGTGATATAGAAATGAAGTAGATACTTAAAAATTGACCAACATCAATGAGATATATGCTCTTAAAACTTTCGGTGAGTACTACATTCAACGAATGAAAGAAAATTAATGTTTCAGATACGTAAAAAAATAAACTTAATGTTTCTTTAAAGTTCGTATCTACTCGTCTAGAAAGTCGTGAACGTTCATTACATAAACTAAGTGAAATAATGAATACAGCCGTAGTTCCGTTTACATCAATGATATATTCGCAAATATAAAAAACACTATACACATAAATTAAAGTAAATGTAATAGCGTTTTTAGAATCATTGTACAAAAATTTTACCATTAATCCTAAACAATAACCAAAGACAATACCTATAAGAAAACCACCTACAAATAATCTAAGGAAAACATATATCATTTGCATAGGCGTGATTAATATATTCTCAACATATCCTAAAGCGATTTCCATAAACATTTGTGCCAAAGCCGAACCCAAAATATATTCACCAATCAATGTCACTGCAAGTCCTTTCATACGCTCGAATTCCTTAAAATAGTTAATGACGTCAGGTACGTCAATACCCGATAGAGCTATTCCTTGTAGGTAACAAAGATCCGAGGGAAAATGAAAAGCGCTCAAAAAGCGCATAATTATACCAAAAGCACCTACGTACACTGCAAAGCCAACACAGGATATTAAAATAATATGTAATGCTTGAGTTCTGGCAAGATTTATATCCATTTCATAAGTTGATATCAGCACAAATAATGGCTGTACAACACTAAACCAAGTCCGTGGATTCATATTTCTATGCAAATCTAGTGAAGTATGTTTATATATGAAATAAACGAAAACAGAAAACATGATGATATAAACTTTTTCCGATAGCAATATATTGAATGTTTCAAATAATTTTGGTAAAAATACACGCACAAGTACACATCCTGCAAATATTATAAATAGAATACTTAACGTTCGTATTAATTGATTGGGATGCAAATCTGGATCTATGATTTTAAAATCCAACTGAGGTATTGTTATGCAATTAATTATTTTAAGCCCAAACGCCCAAATCACAGCTAAAATAAATCTCAATTTGATCATTCTTCTAAATAATTTCTTTAAACGTATTATTTCTATTTCATTTCGCAATTATTTTGACTCAATTAACAATGCTACTGTCACGTAACTTCATTTTCCATTGTTAATTTACTTCGAACATCTCACGTAAGATCGGGCAATTAGAGGTGCTGCTATACGTTTGTGACAACGGCACAAATATTGCGGCCCAACATGTGTAATGTGCCCAATAAATGTCTACTTTGCATTCTGATTTCTTCGCGCTCCAGAAAGTGATGTATAACCTGTCTCCTTGGGGAGACAACAGTTATCCTCGCTGAAGATGGTATGCCGCGGCTAGATCCGGATTCCAGAGCACGTCCAGACAATCTGCTTAAGCGCTGTCGTAGAATAACCTTGTTTCATTTAGTTCAATGAACAACGAGAACGTGCTTATGTTTTGTTCGGCAAAAGATTCAAGCTTTCTTAAAAAATATATATATAAGTTTTAAAGTGATCCTACATTTTCATCTTTTTTGGTACATCGAGAACTTTCCAAGGTACGTTGAAAACTTTTTGTTTTTAAGTTTAGGGTCAGTTAGGGTAATCCGGACCAGGGGTTAATTAGGACCACCACACTTCTTCAAAAATCTTCATGAATTAACGGCCTTTTGTAATTAAATTTTAAAAATTATGATATTTGCTAATGCATAATGAATCCAACTATTTTTTCCAGCAATGGTTTTCGAATGTTTAGGTACGAAAAAATGTTTTTTTTAAAAGGTGACATCTCAGTTCTGGATTTTTTTTTATTTTTAGAAATTTTCAACCTGCAAAGTAATGGATGGATAAATTCTTTACATGTTGAAAAGTGTCTTAAGATAACTACTTGCAGCTATTTATAAATGTAATATTTATAACTATGTAATAGTTTATTTTAACACATATTTATGTGGTCCTGTTTGCCCCATATGTCAAGATTTTGGGGTAAATTAGACCATGCCCCATATGTCAAGATTTTGGGGTAAATTGGACCATGATTTTGGGGTAATTAGGACCACATGTACCTATTACCCACCAAAAACTATTTGTATTTTTTCTGCTACAGGATATTCTTTTATTAATTAATTAAAATGGTACGGACATATAAAAAAAAGTGCTTAGAACCGTCTTACACCAAGGATGATACTTTACGAGCAGTTGAAGACGTTAAAAATGAAACATTAAGTGACAAGCAGGTTTGCCCAAAAACTGTTATTCATAGACACAAATCTGAGATTAAACCTATTAATTGTAGTCGTGGAAGAAAACCAGTGCTACCGAAGGAAATTGAAGATGAGATTGTTGATTGTATTGTCGCACGTGCGCATATTGGTTACCCAGTGTCACGTAAAGAATTATTGGAACTGATAGCTAAATATGCTGAAGAGAACAATATTACCCCAGGTTTCAAAAATGGAAAACCAGGAGAAGACTGGTACCTCAATTTCACCCGAAGCTCTTCTTAAAGAAACCTGAAATTTTACAAAAATCAAGGTAATTGGCTACAAAACCAGACATTGTGCTTGATTTTTATCAAAAGCTTAATGAAGTATTACAAACAAATGATTTAACGGAGCCACAAAAGGCAAAATTGATCGGTAACAGGAAGGAAAGTGGATTTCATTGTAACCCATTAAGAGTTCGCGCTATAGGCGAAAAAGGAAAACCCCTAAATAGGATTATTGGTGGTTCAGGACGATTGTCGCATACGGTTCTAGCATGTGTGTCTGCTGATGGAAAAACACTTCCGCCTTTAATTTTATTTAAAGGCGCTGCAGTACAAGCGTGATGGACATCCACCAACGCCATCGAAGAACTGTATACGCTGCATCCTCCAATAGATGGATGGAGGAACGGCATTTTTTAATTAGTTTAAAACTGCTTTGAATAAAATTCGCGAAACATCAGGTCTTCCTCATCAAACCGCGCTTTTAATATTTGATGGACACGCAAATCACATTAGTGGTCGAATTGTCGAAACTGCGATGATTAATAAAATTGAATTACTTCGATTACCTTCACATCTCACGGAAAAACTTTAGCCGCTGGACAAGACTATTTTTGGACGATTAAAAACGGCTTGGGACGAAGCTCTCGTCAAGTTTACGAAAGCAAAGCGATGCAATAATATCCCTTCATGACAACTCCGATGAAGATTTAAGTCACAAGTTTTCAAGCTATCGAAGTTAACAGAGAGAATCTGAATAATGGGAATTTTGTTTTAGTAATATTTAAAGCTAAAACTAAATTAATACATTTTATTGGCCAAATTATAGAAATTTCACAAAAAACGACAAAAATATTTTTTAAGAAGAGAGGATCTGTCAGTTACTTTATATTTTCCAATTATTGATCACCTAAGTGAGGTGTTCAACGAAGGTATAATTAGCAAAGTAAAAACTTCTCTAATGTCTGGAACTACAAGAAATACGTCATATTTTTACGATATTAACTTTTATTTTTTGTGTTTATTTGTATTATTTTTCATTTTTTACTGCATGGCTGAAGGCTCCCCTTTGTGTGACTTAATGCTCCTTAGGATGGGGAGCTCTCAGCCATTTCCTTGTTTTGTTATTTTTTTTTCACTAGTCTCCCAGATCTAAGAAATTGCTTTGTTAGATTATTTCAGAATTTAAATTTTTATTTACAAATAATATATTTTGTAGCCTAATGTTCAATTTTTAAAAGATGTGATTCTAAAAAGAAATGGACGTTTAAAATTGAAATTAATTTGACCTTGAAACACAATTTTGCTATTTTAAATAACTTGGGTCTACGCATTGACTATAAACTTCAACTAGACAACTCACCGTGATTGGAGATAATACCAAACGCCCACAATAATTGCAACTAACGAAAACATTTCATTTTCCAATTTTTGTTTATAAACTCGCGCCACCTACTTTTGGGTATGCTTATTATTTTCGATATTACATGTACGGTACCACATAGTGGCTATTCTATTTTTAACCTAACCTAATTTCAAGATTTGTTGAATTTATTTTATAAACTTTTATTTCTTATTATTGTAGTAAGTTTTAAAATAAGGTCGAAAAGAATGAGCGATACTAGAAACAACAATATTTTGATAACACAAACTGCAAAGAAATTGGGAATTAAGGACCCAAGAGCAGTCAAGTAAGTTTAATTACGAATAAACAATTTGGAGAGCAATGTTACCGCGTTTGTATACTAATATTATTACAAAATGCTTTATTGCTTTCCAGAAAATGTGAGGAGTATTTAAGAATATTGAATACCAAGAGTTTCACACAAGTTAGCAGCATAGCTCAAATTGTTTTATGCTTGGATTTAGCTACATCGGTTTTAGGTGTTTGTTTGGACAAAGTATGTGAGCGAACATGCTTAATTTGCTGTTTGTAACCATAATAGATTGCTTAATAACTTTTAAATACGAAAATAATTCTTGTTTTATTTATTTCAAGGAAACTGCTATTGGAATATCTGCTTTAAAGAAGAAGAATTATCAAAGCAATTACAATACAATAGAAAAATTATTAGATTTAGACAAACAGCAAACAGTGTCCGAAGTTTGTGTTCAAATGAGTTGCATAATTGTCAAGGAATTAGCTGAAAGTATTTTTGAAACGTATAAGATCCACCATCCCAATTACGATTTTACACATCCACAGTATGTTGTTGCAGCTGTATTCACCGCTTGCAAGTATGTCATTCTAATCTCTTAATTTTACTTGATTCTAAACATGTGGGGTTGCATTTATATTTGATTTAAGATGATAAATTAACTTTAATTTAATTTGACAGAATTACACAAAATATAAGTCGTTACTGTGTTCTATTTGAATGCAGCTTCAAATGTAGAAATATTAAATTGTATTTTGTTGTGTTCTTTCTTGTACAGCGAAAATTTTACTTTTAGACGTTTGAGTAATCTATTTAAGGCAGGCTCTTGATTTATTACTTAAACGAACAGTTGGACTTTACGTCCTTTCTCCTAGCTTCAAGGGCTGTCATTTTATCTTTAAACATACCTATTATACTGGCTTTCTTTCGGTGCTTTTTGAGTGTTATTCTCGCAGCTTTTCTCTGTAGTTTCTCTAATCTTTCTATATCCTTCGCCCTAAAAGGATCTCAAATTTCTTGAGCATTCTCTACATTTAGCCATACCAACGTTAAACACCCCTTTTCTCTTGTTTCTTTGCTCCTTACCCGCCTTCGATATGGTATTGTCTGCATATCGGTCTACCAAATTTGATTAACTGACAGTTTTTCACATTTACAAACATACTCCATTATTGTTGCACCAATCTGTTATTTTGGCCAAGTCGTGCTGGAGTAGGTCCATAAGACAGTGATGAGCAAAGAATTTTATGTTTTTTATGATGCCTGTACTTATATCATTGAGGAAACTGATAAAGAGGATCGGACGGAATAGAACACTCCCTTGTGGTACTCCTGATTTTGCTTTGGCTTTCACTGGCTATCTTTACCATTTGGTGACTCCCTGTAAGGTTCTCCGCTATGCGGTAAATTACTCTTATCTATACCACTGTTTATTAATTTTTGAACTACTTTATTGTAAGGCTTGTCTAAAGCTTTTGAGAAATTTGTCACTATTGCATCTGTTTGCCCTCTCTTGTCTATTGATTTTAATATATCCTCAGTATTCGCCAACTGCGTGACAAATGAGTGGCCATACCCATTAGGATTTAATGACGATCGCACAATTGTGAAACGTACTTTACTACTATCTTTTCGAATATTTTGCAGACGATATGTGTAAGACTTACAGGCCTATAGTTTTTAACATTTGTTTGATGCCAGATTTTAGAATTGGAATTACTATAGATGTTTTTCAATCTATTCGATCTACTAGGTTATTTAAGGATATTATAAACAAATTTTTTATTATAAATTTTACGTCATTGATTTTCATCTGTCTGCCCTACCCGATCAACTTTTAAATTTGTAAGTTCGCATGCGAGAGCGTGAAACTCGAAAAATATCCTAGGTACAACAGAACAAGTACATTCGAGTTTTAGAGCTTGAAACAAAAATGACTTAAGTAGAACAATTTTAGTGTTGAAGTGGAAAACTGTTTGGATTTAAAATTAAAAATGTAACTACCTTTGTTTAATTGATTATAAATCTAACTTTACTGGTTTTATCATTTCCGCGAAAAGCTCTATGTACTCTTCCCATTTATTCAAACGATGTTCTTTTTACGCTAATGTAATATTATTATCTTTGAATGTTAATGTTTTTATTTACGGATTCCTCATTTACAATACAATACAGAAAACACTACAAGTGTGTACAACAAGGATGTAAAAATAAAAATTAATACCAAGCTAAAAAAATGAAAATAAATATGTGATATCAGATTAAAACAAAAACTGAAAACATCACCCGACTAGCATATTTACAATAATAATAACGCTAATAATATAAATAAAAGGAAAAAGAACAATAATAGAGCTTAAACATGTTAAAACAAATATAAATTACAAAATGTGCTAATAACGCATATCTCAAAACATTCTATATGCAAAATTTTTAAACATCTCAAAAGATAAGTTCGTATTGAGATGGTTTTTATTAATTAAATCGAGAGCACGATTTAGGGGCGCATGCTTTCCATAGTTAGTAGAATGCTGTTCAATATGAAATACCGTCACTTCTCTTAGACGTCGATTTCGAACTTTCAATTTAATACTGCTTACCAAATGCGAACAATCTACTTTGCTGTGTAACAATTTGTGTATAAAACATATATGAAAAACCTTTCTCCTCTTCTCCAACGTATTTATATTTAATAAAGATCTTAATTCTGTATGATTATGATTATTATAATATAAATTAACCTATAAGCACAATATGTGAGAAAAACATTTTGTACTCTTTCTAGTTGAACTATGTGACACTGAGAAAGAGGTGCCCATAATTGACTGCAATATTCTAAATTTGAACAATACAAAATTCTTAATCCACTCGTGTTAAAGTCTCTACCATTCCTCAAAACAAACCCCAATAATTTCCTAACTTTGTTGGTAATAGAATTAATATGTTCTTTAAATATTAATCTGGAATCAAAGGTAATTACCAAGATCCCTAACCATTTCAACATTAAGGATAAACTGGTCGCCAAATTTGTAGTCATAAATATTGGGATTATGACTTAGAGAAACAAATATAATTACATTTCTTAATATTCAAGTCGAGACGGTTTAAAAATGTCCAATCAAATAATCTCTTTAAATCAGGTTATAGATTCAACTTATCTTTTTGAAAATTTTAATATCAACAAAGACCAAGAAATTTGCATATTTGAAACAAGAGGAGCTTAAACGAATAAGTTGAATAGCATGGGAGAGCAATGTCTACCCTGAGGTACGCCTGATTTCACAACAAACGACTCTAAAATATAGTTTCCCACCTTAACCAATTGCGACCTTCTGGACAAAAAACTACGAGATCATCTTATCCAAACAGCAACAAAACCCAAACCTGACAATTTTTGTAACAATATTCCATGGTTCACTCTCTCGAATGCCTTCGAGAAGTCGGTATAAATTGCATCAGCGCAGGACCCACTCTCCAAAGCATTCTCTCCATCAAATACGTTTTGTAAACCATAAAATTTGAAAGAGTAGATCGACTCTGAATAAATCCATGCTGTTCTGGTATTACAAGCTTTTTGCAAGACCCTATTAGATGTCGTTAATTAGATTATCGAATATTTTTGGAATTTCCGATGGCTTACATACTCCTCTATAATTAGCCACGTTGCACCTTTGACCATTGTTATAAATAGGAACAATGTCAGTAGTTTTCCATTTAAAAGGAAAGTATTTCATAACAGCGTTAGCGATGTACATAATGTATTACACATTATTTTATAAAAAGCTTGGAATAGTCTCAGGACCTGCAAACAAGCTTTCATTTAATAGAGTTATTTTATCCAAGACTTTAGAGGAAGATATAGTTGGGTAGCTAATATCACACTAATTGCTACAAGTAATATTTGGGTAAACAGCAGTTGCCAAGTCATTATTCTGATAGACTGTAGCAAAATAGTCCGCCAACAATGTTACTAGATCATTCCCATTCCTCGCCTGAATTGAATTCCAGTACATTTTGGCCGGAATATTAGAAGTTTTTTCTCTTGAATTAACTGCCAAAACAATTTGGGATTATGGTTAATGTTATTATTCAGATTTTGCAGATAGCTGGTGTATCATTGCCTTGATAAATCTCGACACTGACTCCTTAAATTAGCGAGAAAAATATATCTTTTTCTAGACGAGCATTCCAGCGTGAATCAATAAAAGGAACGGTTTTGGGGCCTGCAGCGTTCAATTGCAAGCTAGAAGTTACTTAGGACAGTTCGCGTTATATATTAGATTGTGTTTCATAAATCTTTACCAATAAATTCTGTGGGATGACGTCTTGCATCGATATACGAAAATCTTAACACACAATATCAATGTTAGAAAACGTAGGTATCTTAGGAGTCTACTATGACGCGTAACAATGTATAGCACACCAGTGTCACTGTTGTTGAGTGACTAAAACTAACCCTGAGGCGCACAGGTTAGAAGTGTGTACTCGAGTAGGTGGGGTGAAAAGGCATACTATGGGCGCGTAACACTGCTTGGCTCATTGGATGGAGGGTTAGAAAGAAAAGCTATTCAATGTACATGCGATTTAGTAAAACAGTGTACGATATATAAAATCGCTTACCAAATGCGTTCGCTGGTGTTGTTGGCTGGCACTGAAGCTTGCACTGAAGTTTTCTGGTTGTAGGCTCAAACCAGAAAACTAAATTATTATATTCAAAATATCGCTATTTATAGACGAAAGTCAACAACTTTGGCTCCGTTACACGGGTCTGTGCGTAGCCAATCACTCATTATTTTACTATCAGGTTTCCCCGTATTTTAGTGCAATAACAGCAGTCTCCACACAACCACACAGTGATGTATAATATGCAACAGCAAACCACATACAAATCAACAGTGTACTACGATTGCGCGCTCCTATGCGTACATACGTTATTCCGATTTCAAATATTATAATAAACGATATGGGTTTTTCATGAGAACTTTATGTTTTATTTTACATTTACAGGTTGAAGAAATTAAAAATAGAAGATATTGTACCAATTAGTAGATTAAAGAATCATCAGTGGAAGGATCTTGCACGAGACTTTGAAATATTTGTTACTCTCAATGGCTTGGTACCAGCTGATACCATGAAAAAGAAAACTAAAGCAGGATATTACGATTTTCTCGATGCCAGTAATCATTTAGAAGGTTATTTCATCATTCTATTATTGTTCATTATCGCTATTTTATTATGTATCCTGTTGTACACAAATGTCATTATTTGTACGCGATAAATAACGTAGCTATCAAATTACTGATTTGAACCAATTTAAATTCTTCGTAATGTACTAACTGGTCTATGAGTTGTTAAGCTACGGTTTCCTAGGATAACAGTACTGCAATAGAGCGGCCACAATAAAACGTTGTACTTACATTTAGTATGTATGCGGTATTTTTAATGACGGTAGCCAACACCGCCAATGAATTAAGCGGTAACGTCACATTCGTGACGACCCTAACATCAGCACGAGACTGTGTGCAACGTTTTTGTGTGGTGTGAATTACATTTAATTATCGAATTTCGTTATATACATACTATAAAAATGTCTGATAATTACAACTTACTGGTAATTACGCAAATGAAGCTTAAACTTTGGATGGAAATAGCAAATATTTTAAAAGATAAAACAGGCATATATAATTATTATTTATCCTTATTTTTATATAAACCTATTTCTACCATGTGTATTAAAACAAGATACATAAGATGAATATTATTTGTAATAAACTATAAAGTATAAGGGTGATTATGCCAACGATTTAACTCTATTATTAATATTAAAATGAACCCATTACATAGTTAACAATTTTGGCAAATAAAATGCAATTTTTAAGTATTAATAAGGCCTCACTAATGTTGCAGGTGCAAAGTGTTTTGCCATGTTACCTAGCGTAGCCCATTAAAATAAGTTCTGAATACATCACGAATTTCCGTAAGTGACTGGAGCACGAATATTATTCCCTGCCAGTGGGAACAAATTTTTTGTTGGTAATAATGAATAAACGTCATCTTTGTTACCTTCGGTAGGAGCTAGTACTTTAGATTCTCTTAAAATGTTGTATAAAATAATGCCGGACGTAACCACCTTAACGGTAGTTTATGCTGTAGTCACAATGGGCTGGAATTTTTATAAAGTGCATAGTAATCCAAAAGTTTTTTCAGTTATTCTCCTATCTTGGGATAGTCTGTAATTTTATATGTCTTTAGAGTGATCAACTAGTAATTGTCTTCTTGTGGGTATGGTTTCATTAAGTTTTCGTGTAGTGCAAAACTTTCATCGCCTACAATGACGTGAGGAACCAGAACATTTGTTCCTGGAAGTATTTTAGGAGGGCGTATATTAAACATTATTTTGAATTTTCCTGCAACATCAAAAACCCCAAAAAGACAAAAGCATTCATCAAATTCTGAGGAACGTATTAAATTGCCCAGGAAAATAGCCGAAAGAAGCAACAAATCTGAAGAACACGATGAGACTGATCTATTTTTTGCTTCAATGGCTAAAATTGTAAAAATGTTACCTGAAAGGAAACGAATCTATTTAAGGTTATAAATAGGCACCATGATTGGAAATGCTGAGCTAAAATGTCTTCAGAAACAGCAGTATAGTGATTGTTCCCGAGCAACCTCTCCAGGTTCTATCGGAAGCAATATTTTCAATTATTACCACACCGAGGCTTCTTCAACTTCATCAAATACTTTTCTACATACGGTCTCTGATATTAATCCAGCAGTAATTATAGCATCCCAAGAGGATACAGAATATTTTGTTATCCTGTATAATTAGTAATAATTTATTATTTATTATTATTCGTTGGCGATACGGCCACCTTATTACAGCCGCTTTATTGCAGCACCGGTATCCTAAGAAACCATAGTTTATGTCTCACCTCAAAGAAAGTTATCCTATTTACGAATAAGAAATAAATTACGTATTCCTTCATTTTCAGTTGTGAAACTATCACTAATAGCAACATATTTCAGTTAAAGCATCAAATGCATCAAATGAAAACGCATCAAATGCAAACGATAGTGAAGTTATCGAAGATTATGAAGTCTGGAAAGAACGAATTCTAAGAGAAGCCAGAGCTGCTTTGAAACTACATAATGTGTAAATTATTATTATTATTTTTTTAAATTTATACCAAAAATATATATTTTTCACTTATTTCTTTCTATTTTTCATTTCATAAAGAGTAAATGGAATAATCTCTGTTTATGACAAACAAACATAGATATTATATTTAATAGGTACGTAACATCAATAATCACAACAAATGTCTTTAAATCGTGGCTTGTTCAATATGGCACTATTTCACCCATTATTATAAGGGATCATCAGCATCCTCTTTATTAGGAGCATCACTGCTTTGAAAACTGAGCCTAACTCACTAAGCCACAACCCGGCTGTTGACAGAAATGAAAATTCGTATTATGAATTATTAGTTTTTGAAGGCATCCGACTTTACGTACCGAAAGTTTGTTAATATAGGTGGTAAGAATATGGCAACATTGTACCATATATAGAGATATTAAGTGCAATGAAGACGACTATAGAGTCATTGAAACCCCTAACCACGCTATTTTCTCTCGTTCATGCAGTCATCGGGTCGCATACACATTAAATAAAGAGTAAATGGAAGTGAATCTGCTTTTTTTGACAACTAAAGATAGGTTCATTTCCATTTACTCTATTAATGGGTATGTGGCCCAATGGCTACATCACTGAGAGAAAATAGCGTGGTTACTGTATAGTTATCTTCATTGCACTTAATATCTCTATAGATGGTACAATGTTGGCTTAAACTTACCTACTTTTCATATAAGGTGTATCATATCTATATCAACAAACGATCGGTATGCAACAATAAGAACGTCAACTACTATATGTAAAGCTGGTCGTATTCAAAAAGTAATAATTCATAATACGAATTTTCTATCAGCCGGTTTGTGGGTTAGTTAATGGGTGAAATGGCGCCATACATTTTGAAAAAGCCCCTTTTTTAAGACACTTGTTGTAATTATTGATATTACGTACCTATTAAAAATAATTTTTCATTTCATATTCTCATAATATTTTATTCTAACTTTTAGTCTCGAAATTTTTATTGGAAACCGAGATTTTCATTGGTTTTTAAGTTCTTCGAGTGTACACAATAAAGTTTACAGGCAGAATGCAAATTGAAATATTATTATCTGCATTAAACCAACGTTGAAGGAAATTATGGAGAAACTACGTAGGTATAGCAAAAGAGGGAGGCATCATCAAAATAGTTCGATATGATGGTGATCATTTGACGCTATGAAATAAGTAATAACGGAAAACATCAGCAAGTAAATCGAGGAAAAGAAACTCTGGTGGAAAGAAGACAGCATAAAATTCACCAAAATGATTCAGATTGTAGAATTATCAAGTTAGAAATAAAAAGAACCATGAAAACCTCGCAGAATAGATCGTCCAGCATTTTTCTCACAGATGTGGAGAAATAGAGGACTGCGGAGTACTCACGTTGCCATTCAGGTATATAAGAAAATTAAAAAGCAATCGATTTCAAATATAACTTCAGTTGCAAAGTAAAAGACAAATATGGAAATAAAATATCTAAAAGAAGGTAAGCTAAAATTGCTAGGAGTATGTAATAGATGATGTTTTTACGTCTGATGGAGTATAAAAATCTTCTAAACATATATTGCTCTTGCTTGAAACTCAATTTATTTATTTTATTTAATCGGGCTGATTTTACAAATTCGGCTCATTGTAACATTAAGCTATACGTAGGTGAATAGGTATAGTAATTGAAACATTTTTCTTGTGGCGACAAGCAAAAATTTTTTCTTTTATGTCTGTCTCAATCATTAAACGGTTTTTATTTTCTTTCGTATATATAATAAATTAGATGAATTGGACGAACCATTCCAAAAAAGCAAAAATAAAATAATAGCGAACAAGAATGTTAACTGTTATAATTGTTCTTTTGAAAGTTCGGATGCATTGATGATGGTACTGATCGGGTTAGATTGGCGTTGCACGGGTTCGCTGTTGATGATAAAGGAATCGTCCAGCCAATGCGTGGAATCAAAGGTGTGGAATTCGTCTTAGAGGTGCGATACATTGTTGCATGGTGCAAGCGAATGGAGACGATCTGACTGTTGAAGACGAAATGGTTGCTGTTCTTGCGATGTTGACTCATTGGTGACGCTGACTCGCTCATCGTGACCTTCTCATGGTTGTATCGAACACACAGTTAACGGGTGAGGGTACACGTGTAAAAGGAAATGCATGAAAACGCGTTGTAAAAATTTAGCTTTTGAAATGTAGATGTTTGAATATTTCGATTTGATAACTGACCTATTACACTACTTTAAGCAAACCAGGTTGCGAGTATGCTCGCTATGCAAAAGATAATAAGTCTGGTCCTCTATTGTAAATCTTGTCCACGAAATGTGCGAATTCGCTCACCCAGTAGTGTGGAACACTTGCCATCTGCGTCTCCCTAATGTTAGGCTACGTGGTTCTTTTATATCGAATTCTTGCAGAGAGGTATAAATGTAAATACAGGATATGAATATTGGAAAAGGTAGGATTTCTAGAAGTCTGCTACAGGTGCGTAACATCGCGATGCGCGCTAGTGTTACTGTTGCCGAGTGACTATAACTAACTCCAATGCGTACAGGCTAGAATTATACACTTTATTGTATAGCAAGTATATTGGTATGGGGTAGGAAGAGAAAAAAATCTCTTCAATATACATGCAATACATTAAAACACTATCAAATTCAGTTTTTACTAAATGATCACTTTCTTCTATTTTTTAATAACTGAATTTGGTAGTATCTTTCATAGGAATCGTAAGTTTCTTAGATCCAACAAATTAAACTTTTCAGAAAATATAAAGCATATTGTATGTAATGATTTTAATGACATTTTTAATAATGATATTAATACTAACATTAATGATCAATGGAATGATAACTCTAATGTAGATTTAATTAACACTAGTGACAAGGGTGAAACTATTGATAGTAACGATAATGAAGATCTAAATGAACAATCTAAACCAGTGGAATTTACGTTCAAGGAAATTGCCAGTGTGTTTGAAAGACTATTTAATATTGTTAGAAGATTTTTAGATTTTTAAGTTTGCTATGTATAAAAAAAAGCGTGTTTTATAGTTATGCAAGAGAAGTCGCTGTAGACGGCTCAAAAGGGAAGACCGGTATTATGACACTAGCTGCAATCTAGACTTATTAAATAAATCTCAAATCATCTTAATTGGTGTTTATTATATTATAATAAATCCACAACATAAAGCAATATGAAGTAATTGTGGATTTTTTATCGGATCCTATGTTTTTAATGTTTTATAAAACATCCATTGAATCGTGTAAAGTAGCGTAAATAAATAATAATTTTACAAAATCTTATAAATCAAGAAATGCATTATTTAAGGAAATGCCATATGTATAATAATAACTATGCTTTGTATAAATATGTTTGAATCACTTAGAAAGTATATGATTAAGTGATATTTGAAATAAGTACAAAGTAAGTAAATTATTTAATTTTTTTTAATACAGAATACATTACTTGATTTATCTTAGTACGGTGTAATGTCTGCTGTTTTATAATAGCAAGAAGATAGAGTTCAAATCGAACAAATTATATTTTAAACAGATGTAGTAATTCCGATTAGCTTGTATTCCAATTGTTATATCTGTCAGGCAATGTATCTGTAACCAGAAGTGATACTTTACAAGTACATTTTTGTACAAGACTTTCAATTAAATACCCTTAAAACTAACCGGATTGCAACCAGTGGAATTTACGCTTCGTATTTCGCAAGTTGCTTAAATATGAAATTGACGACAATTAAAAAAAGTTAAGAAACGTAAATATATAATAATTAAAACATGAATTTTTAGTATCATCTAAAACAAGTGGCTCCATTTTTTTTTGTTCCAATATCATTCAAAACAAATGGCTGGATGCGTTAAACAGCAACCTAGTGGCTTGGTGGCTGTTTGATTGTTGAAATCTTATCTGCAATATGAAGAAAAGTGTATATTATGATGGTGTACAATCTGAAGCGGCGCCTATTTACTTAGTGTACCACAGGCCTCTATATTAAGCCCCAATATTATTTATTATATTTATAAATGATATTTTTCAAATGGCTGTTATTAAAATACTATTGTATGCCGATGATATCACAATTTTGAGCAGGTCGTCCAGTCATGATACTGTAGTGAGTGGCTCCTGTGTGGCGCGGTCTGGTGCTGAGGAATGGTTCATGCAGATTGGACTCAGCGTAAATGAGTCCAAACCGCAGTATCTATATTTTTCATTAAAGAGTAAATCTGGAAAGGAAGTGGTTTAGTTCCTGGGAGACATTCTGGACAGTAAAGTTACTTGGGAACATCAGTGCAGCAAGGTTATAAATATATCCGTTATAAGATGTCTAGCACATGTACTAAAACAAGCGTATTATGGGAGCATTCATTTTTATTTTTGTAAAGGCATAATCATGTGGGGTCATGCAGCGGACTGCACACATGTCTTTAGATTACAAAGAAGAGCGGTGCGAATTCTCTCCAATTTGCATTACTTTATTCAGGCTTTCCTTTATTCAGTTAAATATATTAACGTTTCACAGCATTTATATTTGGGAATTCTTACTTCATATAAAACATAATAAAAATTCGGTGGTGTTGGGATGTGAAATACACGATCACAATATCAGATTTAAAAATATACCTCGTCCTATAGAAACCAAAACTCAAAAGTCATGGATGGCCATAATAAATAGTGCCCTCTCAATTGTTGTGGGTTTTTTTTAGAACTACTTGAACAAATTTGTGACCAATTGGTACCAGTTTAGCCGGGATGCAAATTAATATAACTAAACAAGTGGAGAACTTTATTTTCATGTGTGTTACATTGTTGTTATCGATTATAAACTCCAATAATATCAATAAGATAAAAAAGTGGAGAAACCGTTGGAAGTGAAGAAACCTTTGCCCGTTACATTCGACGGTGTGGGATTTGAGCTACTATAACTCCACGCCCCGTTGGAATTGTGTAAATTAGGAGATTGGAGAATTTATTAAAGGAGGCTTTATGATTTGTCAGCCTCCTGGAACTGGTGGCCAGTGGATAAATTATAGATTGTAATGGTAAGCTAATAGCTTAATAGCTTGCAGGAAAGATGTGCTATAGCATTCGTTTCACAGCCAAGGGAAAACTGCCCAAACATTGGCCATCAGGTTAGCGCGTTTGCGTACCCTGGATAGAGTACTGTTCAGATCAGAATTCCAGTTAAAGATTTTGTTGAAGGTGACGCCTAGGTAGCAGATTTCTTCTCCCAGTGTCTCCAATATTGATTTGAGTGGTACGGTCCGATAGATATGACTGAAACATCTTCAGTGTGTTAGGGTGAAGGAAATGAAGTTTCAGACAGATTCAAAAGCATGAGAGATATCTAGAAATATTGTCAGAGCGCAATTTCCTCTATTTAGTCCTAGTGTGATATCTGTTTAAAATTTTAGAAGATGGTCCATAGTAGAGCGTGATGCTCTAAAACTAAACTGGTTCTCTGGGAGAAATTTGTTCATTTCTAGACAGTTTCGTAGGCGAGATGTGCATATCCTTTCAAAAGGCTTGTCTAAGAAGTAGGACTGGTCGATATGATGAAACATGTCTACGGTCTTTGCAAGATTTAGAAATCAGACAGTTTGGCCAATTTTCCAGTCGATTGGGAAGTGCCCCAATAAAAGACATTTATTATATCTCTCGATTAGGAGCGATATGGTCTCTACAGGAATATGTCTGAGGATACAACGAGTTAATACGTCTGAACGACGAGCGGTATTCTTGCTTCTATTGATAGGATATAAAATATCGTCATCTTCAGGAAAGTCTATTATAAGTGGTGTGTGGTGAATAAACAAATCATTTACCAGATTGTTTTGTGTCGTCAAGAAAATTTGGCTCATAAAGTACGTTATTAGATACTTTATGTGTGTTTTCCAGATAGTCCGCATAGAATTCAACTTTGTCGGTGGGGTTGTTTAGAATTATATCTTGATTATTTGTCAGGTGGGATTTTGGAACGGTTTTTCTGATCCGTAAGTTGTTGGAATATGGCTGTGTGCGAATGTGTGTCGTATATATATTTTTTGTCAACTTTATATTTGTGTTTGTAAATAGATTATTTTCACAGCTGCATTCTTTAGATAATAGATGATTTAATCTGATTTTATCTAATCGTACATATTTTGTTTCAAAAATAAAAACGATTATTGTTTCTTGTTTCTTTGAGTAAATACTTAAAAGTTTTGTGTTTATTATAAATAATTAGATGAATACTGGGTGTTTATAAATATACTTTCTATAATAAATGTTTATTAATAACTAGATTTAATTCTTTACTATCCTAACTAGCATTTCTAAGGATGTATGACCCCACAATTTATTACATTACTGTATAAGACTAGAGTCATATAAGTGTATCAATGTAGTAGGCGACTGTTCCTACTGGACACTCACCCACCCACCGGGATCTTATCTCAATTCGTTCTAAATGAAAAAAAATCTACATGACAACATGATTTACGGTCATTTAAAAATCCAATATGATGGACGACAGGACATTTCCGGGCTGCAATTTTGAAACATTGTACAGAGAATCGAAATAGCGTTAAATTTAAAATTGACGTGTGTGTGCATTCAGCATGCATTAGCGCGAAATTTGAATATTTAATTTTTAATAATTGAGCGTCTTTGAATTTTTTATTTATTTTTTATATTTGAAAGCTAAAGGTAAGTACACACTCTTTTTGGGATTTGAACGTTATAAAGGTGCGTATATACACTTGTAATACATTTAATTATCTACATTTTTCAATACGTATAGGATAAATAGTCGTACGCATTTGCGTTTGATAACCAAGATGGAAAGTTATTAGACTGAAGACTGGTAGAGCTAGATATAAATAAATCTGTATTTGTAATAAATCAATTGATTTAAACAAGCAAGGTGCCCTCTTAGGATTACAATACGCCCCCGACCACGTTAAAAATATTCGATTAAAATGTAGCGACCTCTCAATTTGTTTATATATAAAAAACTAAAAAAAAATTGGGATTTTATTTGTATATTATTTCAGACTACGATAAATTTTGCGTTAGAGGTGGTAAATTCTGATAGGAATATATATATATATATATATTCCTAAAAAATCACGTCTAAAAAATGCAAGTATGTGTACTTATCTTCAGATTTCAAAAGGCGTCAGCAGTCCAAATATTTGATAGTATCATTCATATAAAAAATCGATATGTACCTTGAGCGCGCACGCGGCGATTTTAAATTTGAATATTTTAAATATCCCGCTATTTCGATTCTCTGTACCATGTTTCAAAATGGCAGCCCGAAAATGTCCTGTCGTCCATCACTGGATTTTTAATGACAGTTATCAAATTCAATGATCGGTCAATTACGCCATTGTCTATCGATGTCGCAATGTTGATTTTTTCACTTAGAACGAGTTGATAAGATCCCGGTTGGGTGGCTGTCCAGTAGTAACAGTCGCCTATTACTTATTAAGTCTGGTTGTAATTGTTCTAGGCGTTGTAAAGTTATCCTAGAATGTACATCCATACACAGCTACATACATGCTTACATTTATTTTTATTTTGATGTAAAAGCTCATTGAAGAAATAAGTTTTCCATATTTCTACTACAACTGGATAACTACTATTCAATTTTAAAAGGTATAATAATAGAATCATATTTATCCTTAAAAATAATTTAACTAAATACAAATTGACAACACAGTTCATTAGCAAAAAAATGAATCACATATTATATTTTATAAAACAGCAGTTGATGAAAGAGGTTTGAACTGGTAACTATTACTTTGTGCATCCGCGGTCTGATGGCAAATGTGGCAACATCTATCCGTCGAAAAATTAACATTGTTTTAAATATATTTATTATTTACTCAAAGGTTATAGCTAATTCTTGAAATATTTTCCTCACCCTGAATGTGGTTCTTTCGTCTCAGAGTCGCCTTCCCAATATTCTACTCCATCTTCTGTATCCGTATCGCTTTTGTCGTCAAAATACTCATTAGAGTCATTGTTTGTATCATCATCTAACAATTTGTGTACCTTATCCTCTATATGCTCTTGCTAGTCCAGATTATAAAATTTTCTTTCATTGGCCATACTTTTTTGCATGTAATCTATAAACATTAAAAATTCGAGCACATATCCAAGAAATCATATAAAGAAGTATGAGCACACTAATATAGAATAATTGCTCGTAATGAAATCGGGCCCAATGTATCTCACAAATCTATGTTACAGTCAATATCCACAGAGATGTTCGAACACAATCGTATCGGTAGGACTAAAACTACGAAGCTAATACAGATTTAAGGGGCACAAGAATAAGGATACTAACTCGACCCAGCCCAAAGAAAGTACGTACATGTACATTTTATACAGCAAGAGTACATAATCTTACTTGCCAAAAAGAGTACATGTACTCCTTAAAGAGTACGGTTGATAACCCTACACAAGAATGTATTAAATTATGCAAAATTGTGATGCCTGCGCCCGGCGGAATATTATAGAAGATATGCTTCAGGACGCGACAAGTGATTTTTTATAAAAAAAGAAGCGTAATTTAACGCAATTTAATTAAAAGAAATGTGAAACGAAACTACTTTAAACATTTTCAGATCAACCTCTATAAAAAAATATAAGATTATGTAAATGTGTCTTGCTTGACCTCTCTTTCTACACAAGACCAGTGGAGATAGTAAGTAAAATTAGATAACATTGATTGATATAACTTATATCAAAGACTAAGCCATAAGAATCTCATTTTAATTAATCGTTCACCACAATACTTGTTAAATATGTACATATAACATTTGATTAGCAATTAGGTCACTCAGAAATATTACACATCAATAAATGAACAGAAATTGATTGTTACTGCAATATTTCAACCATATTTTGTAGAAATAAATTATTATATTTATTATTCGAAATAAAATTAATTTCTTTTATTAATAATTTCAGTTGTATTCCTTACTCTTATAATAAATCAGATTAAAACAATTATCTTTTGTATTACCCAATATCAAATGTTTATATATATATATATATATCTACATGTCACTGGACATGTGGAAATAAATAACACTCTCCAAAGAAATTAACTGGCTCAGTATAATATAGAATGCCGTAATTATTGCAAAGATTTATTGACAGCTTTCTTATCAGCAAATAATTTCAATTAAATGTTCGCATTCGTGGTTTTAGAACTGTAGTATTTTGTGTCGGTCCAGTTTTGTGTCTTACTGTATTTTTTGTATTTGTTTTTTAGATTGGTGCATGTGCCATATATGTTATCGTTTTATTTATACTTCCAGCCGTTTTTTACATGTGAGTATAGGGTTTTCACCTCACAAATAATTTTATAATAACTCATTAACATTTTTGTTTGCATGTAGGTAGTTCCCCGCATTTTGAATTAAATTTCTCTTAATATTAGTATATAACAAATGATTACAAATGTGAAGCGCGTTATAAAAGTTAAATATACATAATTATATGTACGATATTAATGTCAGTTAAATAAATAGAACACATTTCTTTAAAAAAAAATTTTTATTGCAAGACTGATATTTTATATAGCAAGACTACATAATTTTACTTGCCAGAAAGAGTACATGTACATTTTATAATATAGCAAGAGTACATAATTTTACTTGCCAAAAAGATTACGTGTACTCTTTAAAAAGTACGGTTGGTAACCCTAGAATAATTCAATAAAAATTGTATGTAATATAAATAACTAAAATTAATTCATAAAGCTTATTGCCGCCTTTATCATTAAATTGAATGTAGGATTTAACTTTATGATTTAGTAATAACTTAATATTTAATTTATATAGTTAAATCCAGTAATGGGATTAATGTTTTAACAAAATAGCTATTCAGTTTTAGAATAGAAAAGAAGTATCTCCTATTTACTTTTACGATCACAAATCTTTAATCTTTCTGTTCGAACCGTGTATATAGCAGAATAATGAAAAAATAATAATTAAGGGGTCTACGATTGGATAGTTTTATTATCCAGGCCTCTGATGTATAAGTCGCAATAGGAAAAATTAACGTTTTTGGCAATC
>WYDF02044258.1:0-12338 GCA_009867245.2 Adranes taylori | reverse complement strand
GTCTTAGACTGAAAGTTATGAAAAATACGTAGAATCGAATTATCAAATAAAAAGTATAGCATTCCATTTAAAAAAATTTATGTTATGTTCGGTCTACAGTTATGGAACAGGCTGTATACATGAAAATATATTTAGTTTGTGTAGCTTCAAGCCCTAGATACTTCTGCTTTGGAAATTTTTCTCCATATAATATGATAAAGGAGCAATTGGATTTGGACACACTATTGGGACACCTATATGTACTAATACGAACAAAAAGTTTAATAAAAGGTATTTCAGTACTGATAATTACCTAGCAAACCTCTGTTCTAAAATACCAAACTTGCATATCTAGTTAGTACAAAATTAAATTACCTAAAATGGAAAATGTCGCATTTTCATTAATTTTTAATATTTTATAGTAAGAACTTTATTGTTAATTTGACAGTACTACACTATCGGTTTTAAGGGTATAACGTTTATAGCTGCGTTTATGGCTAATTCGTATATTTATTTAATATTCGTTTTCTTCAAATGCATTTAATAATATTGTTATAATAAATCATATAATTTAATAATATTATATTGCTTGGTTTATGGAACTATTAATGGCTTAAATGATTTTCACAATTTAGAAATGTTTACTCTCTCTCTCTCTCTCTCTCACACACACCGACACACACATACACACACACACAAACACGCGCGCGCGCTCATGTATACATACACAGTCCTTTATGAGTATCTGTGTGCTTTACGTTGTGTGACATTGTGTGTTTCTGAGCGTGTGTGTTTCTGTATGTGTGTGTGTTTGTGTGTGTGTGTGTGTGGTGTGTCATGATATAAAAGTCAAGTAATTGAGGGAGAAAACAATGCGGACTTATCAATGTAAAAACCATTAATATCGACATACTATTTGAAGTACTAAAAACCTACTTAATCAACATAAGTTTTCGGAAACATGTAAACGCATTCGCAACGACACTTATATCCACGCTCTGCAATCCGAGTTTAGATTTGGTCAAATTAATTAACTTTTATCAAATGATCAAAATGTGTGCTACATTTTTGTGGTTTTTGTTGTCCCATCTGAACCTATTTTCTTTTTCCCATAACCTTCCCCATTTTCTTCTTCCTTACCCGACACTTACTTAAACTTCTATTCGGTCGCAATCGGAGAGTGATCTGCTTCCACGCTTTTTTCTATCTTAATATTTTCAACAAATTCTTTCGTTTTCTCATTCATTAAAATATAATAAATTAATGAGCCTCCCCCATGTCATCTAAATGTTATGTCCCGCATTTCATCATCTCTCATAAAACTATTGCTTATCACCAACTCCTCTTTTTCCATCAATTCCATGGAATCTCTTCCCCTAGCATCCACAATTTTGTCTCTTCATTTTCTTTCACCACATTCACCATAATTACCTACATGTCCCAATCCCGTCTCTCCTTTTCTCATATCCCAGTCCCCTAATATCATTCTTGTTCCTTTACGAAATGATATTATTATGTTTATAATATTAAAAAAATTAAATCTTGAATCTTGAAATAATATAGTTTTGAATTTTTAATTTTTTAAACTTAAAATATAATTATTGTACTTTTGTTCTTCTGTGATGGTTATTTAATCGAAAACGTTAAAGAATACTTAATTAAATTTGTCGATCAGACGAATTATTTTTTTTTTTATTTAATTCGAAAATAACATTCCTGCACTTTAATCTTTTAGCTTATTTCAAAATATTATATCTCAGAAAATTTTTAATTATAAAACCTACCAAATAAATTACTTAAAAGCTGCTCAAAACAAAAAAAAATGCACAAACTTTATATAAATAAAGATAACTCCGATATGCTTTATTTATTTTAGTACTTTAAATTTCGATTATTATCAAATTATTGCCGTCTCGTGAAATACACTAATTGTGTGGTATCAGATTTAAAAATGAAACTTGTTTTAAATGAAAAGACCAAGCTTTTACAGGGGTCGTTAATTAAAGCGGTTTTAACAAGATGGTTAACAAGACTCGCTAATAGATTCTCGAAAAATCGTCTTAATTAATGCACAAAGACACAAAGAGACAGACTGGTTGATAGGATGAAAAGGAAGGAGAATATAATTAAAATAAAACCTAGTTAAGTAGGCTTAAATTAAGAGCAAATCAAAAAGGTTATTAGAATTTTGAACACACACCCACAAACACACACACACACACACACGCAGATTGTTTACTGATACACATAGAGATTACTTATTACATGTATTAACATTTTAAATAAAGTATATAAATCTGAAACAAAATACATAGTTGATAAATTTGTAAAGTCTCGATATTCCTGAAACGAGGAGAAATGTAAGCCAATGCCAAGAAGAGAGAATGGAAGCTGCGCTACTCTCCGCAGTAACTGACGTAGACGATCAGTAGATGGTCTTGAAAGAGACACTTGAAATGGCACCCAAGATATTTATCAACATCGGATATACAAGCGAAAAAAAAACAGCCATGGATGACTAACGAAATCCTACAGGTAATGTCTGAGAGAAGACAGTAGAAAATAAAAAAACTGAACAAAGAGTCCCGACGAAGATGCAGGGAAATGAAGGAACTGTTGCTGGCGACTCAATGTAAAAAGATAGAAATTTTCCAAGGGAAGCATGACTTGTTCAATGTGCACAAAAAGATGCGAGAAATGACAGGAAAACAACATAGAATCTAAAGCGGGATACTGAGAAGACCCAATAATGAGATGTATTGGTCAACGTCGAAGCCAAGTTGAAAAGATAAGACAGAATGGATACAAGAGGTTTTAAGTAATGAGGTTTTCAGATTTGAGTCCACAATCCTCAGATTTCAATGAAGAAAGTCCCTACATCGAAATCGGTGGAGGCAAAAATATAGCACTCTGTGCGATCCTTGACATCGAGGGGACTTCTGATAACACCTCATATGAAACCATAGAAGCAGCAGCACGTAATAAGGGGTTTTCAGAACCGGCAATTGCAAGGCTGCAAGATCGGAAAGAAGGTGCACGCATGGGTCAAGAGACTATGATTAAAGCGACCAGGGGATGCCCCCAAGTGGAGTTCTGTCTCCGCTGCTCTGGTCCATTGTAGTTGACAACCGAATACATACCCTAACAAAGACTGGTCATCAGGTACAAGGGTTGGCGGGTGACCTAGTGCTGATAGAACAAGGCCAACATAACACAATGGTGACAACTAGAATGCAAAGTATTCTAAACATCAGAACAAAGTGTTGTAGAGAAAATGGGCTTAATCGCAACTAAATGACTGTTGTGCCATTTACGAGGAAGGGTCCTTGGTTCTGAATGATACCGCGGGCATGATAAGTTGGGAGGTCAAGTACTTGGGTAAAGTCTTGGACCATAAACTGAACGCACATTTGCAGAAATTAGAACAAGAGGTTCTGGAGCTTTATATGCCTGCAAGAAGCTTTTCGATAGAACATCTGGTCTAGAACCCAAAATGATATATTAGACCTATACAGCAATTGAAAGACACATTATAATGTATGGAGATTTAGTATTAGGGCCTAAAGTAGAACAAAAGAAGGCATAGAGCATACTACAAAAGTGCAAAGAACTACATAACTAGGGCAATGTCTACCTCGCCCATTGCTGTATTGAAGGCATTCACAAGATTGCTTCGCATGCACCTACTAGTGAAGAGAGAGGCTTTAAATCGGCCCACGACTATCGCTAGGACAACAAGAATGAAATCTGGCAATCTTACAGGATATTTAAAAATTCTCAAAGGTCGAGGTAGGCACCGCTCCCACAAATTGCGGGTGGGATGACATGCCACTAAAGTTCAACTTTAACAACCATTTGTAGTTATCATTCATACCAGGGATGTCTGGAAATATGGACCTGCATAAGGCAAAGATGCATTGAAATGGTATGCAGATGGTTCCAAATTGGATAATAATGGAACAGGGGCTGGAGAGTATGGCCCCAAGTGTAGTACAGTGATTTCACTGGGTACACACACATCTATTCTATAGGCTTAAATATTAGCCATTGACAACTGTGCTCTATAAATCATGCAAAAAGGCATGAATGTGGCTTATATCAATATACACACTGATAGTCAAGCAACGTTGAAGGTATTACAGGCCTCTGAGTCTAAGCTACTGTGGAACAGCTTGGTGCACCTGAAAGGACAGACAAGACATAACCATTTAAGGTTACGGTGGGTGCAAGCACATTCAAGGATTGAGGGCTATTACATAACGGACAAGCTAACCAGGCAAGGGGCAAAGGGTAATGTAATGGATAAACTAAAGAACACAGGAAGCGGATACTAAGAGAGTGGGAATACGAAGCCAGAATTAAATACTAGAACAAAATACCAAGAACTTTAATAAATTTGATATGAAGCGAGAATTAAATACTGGAGCAAAGTCCGAGACCAAGAACATTCAAAGGTCTTTATGGATCTGACATCTGAGATAAGTATCAAAATATTCAGTCTCAACCACGGGGAACTCTTCATATATACGAGTTGTATTGCGGGACATTGTCCTCTAAACTACCATATGCATAAAATTGGTAAGGTTCAGAACCCTACCTGTCGATTATGCAATGATAAGGCCGAAACGGCAAAACACATCTTATGTGAATGTCATGCAGCATCAAGCTGCAGACAAAGGCACTTCGGGGGCATGACAGTAAATGCCGCGGACAGCAGGGAACAATACCCGATAATAGTCATAAAGTTTATGAAAGAATTGAGACTGTTTTAAACGACAAGAAGGGACATGCTAGAAAAGATCTGTTAGTCGTAATGATCCTGCTCCCTGCAATAATAATAAATACAAATAGTTCAAGTAAAAAATATGTATGAGCGACAAACGAAAATAGTCATGAATATTTTCGTTAGCTGATCAGAACATCTTACAGCGTCGAATAAAAAGCAATGATGCTTTCATATCGTTTTCTAACAGAACGAGATGCATAAATGAAGGAGCGATTGCGAGAATAGGAATTATTGTTCTGCATGGTTCAGATGATCGTTAATGAATGTAATTTTTTTTTAATTATACAGAGGCAACTTATAACTTGTAACTGGATGAAATGTAGTTTCAAGAAGCAATTTATTTGCAGGTTTAGGTATTTTTTTAAATTTTAGTTTCTTTAATAAATTTGAAATGAAGCCAGAATTAAATACTGGAACAAAGTCCGAGACCAAGAACATTCAAAGGCCTTTATAGATCTGAGATCTGAGGTAAACACCAAAATATTCAGTCTCAACAAAGAGGAACTTTCCATATATACAGGTTCTATTACGTGTCATTGTCCTCTAAATTACCATATGCATAAAATTGGTAAGCTTGTGGACTCTACATGTCGCTTATGCAATGATAAGGCATAACCGGCAAATCAGATTTTATGTGCATGTCAGGCAGCATCGAGCTGCAGAGAAAGACAGTTCGGGGGCATGTCAGTAAATGCCGCGGACAGCAGGGAACAATATCCGAAAACAGTCAAAAAGTTTATGAAAGAATTGAGACTGTTTTAAATGACAAGAAGGGGCATGCTACAATAGATCTTTTAGGTCGACGTGGTTGGGGTGATGATCCTGCCCCCTGGATAATAATAATAAAAATCTAATACAATTGTTTTTATTATTTTTAACAAATACCGAAAATACCGGTATTTTTCTTTAGCAAAGTCCAATATTTTGAAATTCTGCTATTCCATATACCGGTTTTGCAATCTACTAATTGATATTTTACAAAATATATGTTATTTGTAGTATTTAATGGGTTCAATAAGCAAAACAGTTTGAAAAATGTGAAAAAAATTGATTCTGGTTACTATTCAAATTATCGAATCTATTTTCATTTCAAACACATTTTTCACGTGACAAAAGTAAACACGTTCCTTGTGTAAAAATCGCGAAAGGACGATAAAAATAATCGTTTTGCGAAGATTATCAAAAATGTCGCACATTGCGAAGAGTTAATCTCGGTAGTTCTCGTCGGAATCTGTTAGTAAAAGCACGTCTTGAAGTAGAGAGCGCGGATGGCAAATAAAATAAAATTGAAGAAAAAAAAAACGATGAAGAGGAACGAACCGCATTTTTTGTTCTTGCAAATAGCTGGAACGCTCTGCTGAGGCGGCACGTGTCACTAGAGCTCTCTACTTCTACTGTCGCCGCACGCGTTACAAGTGAATGAGTACGCGAGCAGTTGAAAAGGGAAATCAAACAGCCACACAATATTTTAAATCTACTCTAACAGCCGATTAAAGGCTCTAAGACATCAGGACACATAGGAGAAAAAATGTTTGCATTTGAAACCAGGCATTCCCAAAAATAAACGAGGTATACTCGTAGAAAAATGAGTTTTCTCTAGACAATTTTGAGAAACTTGTTCAATATTCTGATTTATACAGTTATTGGCTAACAATAATTTATTAATATATAGATAGTTTTAGATATAATTAAATCGAATTTTAAATGAAATAAAAATTGATTTAAATCATTTACTCCAAAATAAAAGGGTGTCTCAGTAATTGCGGATAATGTATGCGATTAGACAGTTCACCATTAATAAAAAATGGCTTGCTATTCGACACAGGAACGCGTTTGTCCAAGATATGTTAGCCAGAATGTAGCCGAGAGACAGGGAACATCCATTCGGCATCGTGATCAAAAAATGAATATTTCATGACGAACTATGCAGCGTATTTTGAAAATAAATTGTCTACAAAATCCAGTTGATTCTAGAACTCAAGCGTACAGACCATCCACAGCGAAGAGAGTTCGTGAATTGGGTCGTTGAGTTTTCCAACAAAATTGTTTTTAGTGATGAGGTCCATTTTCATATTAATGGCTTCATCGTAAACAAGCAAAATTACCGCATTTGGAATGAGGAAACTCCAGAGAAAAGGAAATGCTTTCCAAATGTGTGGTATGGGTTTTGGGCTAGAGGCATCATTGGACCATTGTGTTTCGAAGATGCCGCCGGAAATGCAAAAACACTCAGTGTTGAAGGGTATCGGGACATAAAAATCCAGATTCGTCATCAAATGGATGGTACCTCAAATGGATTGTATAAGTATCGAAGACATGTCGTTTCAACATAACGGGACTACGTGTCACACATAAAAAAAACAATGCATTATTACACGAGATATTCCCTGATGGGGTGATCGAGTAATTAGAATTGGCCGCCTAGATTTAACATCCTTGGACTTCTTTCCCTGGGTGTTTTTGAAGTCAAAACCTTAAATTACTAGCCCATGACCACCAAAGCCTCGAAGGAAGAAATTATGCCATATTTATGCCAAACTGTGATTGATAATTTTGCCAAAAGAACGCAAATATGTCAGCAAAGCCAGGAAGATCATTTATCAGATAGGTTATTCCATTCATAACTTCCACATGTCTACTTTATGATTTACTGAAAATGTCGATATTTCAGCAGCAAGAAGCTGTTCTATTTAAAATTTTCGAACTCAAACCAAGAGATTGAAATTTTAAACACATATAGTACCTTGTATTATGCGTCGAATAAAAAAGTCCCATGTTGCCAAATTGTATAAGTAGCGCTGTTGCCATATTTGAAGCTTAACAAACTTTTTGAAATATCTCAGGAACGACAAAAGATAGGACATTCGAATAAACTTTATTGTATAGGCTACATAAAGGCCCTTCGATTTTGTACATTTCTTTCCAAAATCCCTATTTAACATTTATAGAGGGTATTTTTGTTTTTGGTAACTTCAGGGTCATTTTTCTCGAAAAGTTTCACAAGAATTTTTTTTTAATTTCTTACGTCGAAATCTCCTTTAATATTTAAGCGATTGAGCGAGTTTAAAAAAAATCGCATGTCATAGCGCCGGAGTAATTTGACCTTTAAAAAAAAGTGTACTACTCTAAATATCTCGGTTCCGATGAAAGCTGGAAACATGAAGATTGAGAAACTTTTGTAAGACCAGGGAGCCTGAATTTTTCCAGTGTGATCAATTGAATATACTTGACCAATTATGAGAAATAAACTTTGTTTATAAAAACTTTTTAGTAACTCCATGTATATTATGTTATACTTTGGTAGTCCTGATTTCCTTTACATTCATATCACATATGATGGGTCTAGCTCTTATAATTTCAAAGATATGACCCTTAATAACTTAAAAGTGTGCAACTTGTGGCCATGGCAACCGACATTCAACAATCATATTATATGCACGTAAGACAGACGTAACATACATGCTCATATATGCACAGTTACAAGAAAAATTATGTTACGTTCTATGAGAGATCTAAACTGCTTTCAAATAAATGTTGTTATCAGTGGCGGGTAGATATTATAATTTTTGGAGGGGCTCAAATGATTATTTTATTGACAAATTCAGTTTAAAAATTAGAAGACTGAAATTTTGCTCGCATATAGTATATTGTATTATGCGTCGAATGAAAGTAATGCCATCCCCGCAAGGGGCATAGAGCGCGATGTTGCCATATTAAAAATTTACTTGAGACCGGCTATTATACTACTTAAATATCTCCGTTCCTATGAAATTTGAACAAAAAAAACTTGGGGAACAAGTTAAGACCCAGGGACCTCAATTTTACGCAAAGCGGACACGAAGAAAGAGTGACTCAAAAGCGCTAGTGGGGAAAAATTAAGTCAAAACGGCAGCAGAGCGCACCAAAGCGGAGAAACTCATAAGACCAAGATAGCTGGCGTGCGAAGCATGCTCGACTGCTCTTTTAGAAATTACCCCAAAAAAGAGTCAAGAGGAATGGCCCAAAAAGAGTTAAGAGGGCCATGCCAAACCGAACCATGTCCACGCTATAGGCAAATAAGGGGAAAATGTGAGTGAAGAGTAGGCCGCCTCAAAGCGTACAGCGAAGCTATCCTCGCCGAAGACAAATATGGGATCGACGGATTCATTGGTAGGCGCATGATTCATGGGTTAGACTAATGTTGTTTAGTTTACCCTAAACACTATTGTGCTATTTGAATTTAATAGACGACAGTCAAAACTAAAGTTGCAACTTTTATGCAAAATGTAACAAAACATAGGATTTTCAGTATATGAAAGATGGGGTGGCGATCACGTCCACCAATTTTAATTTTAAATATTTTATGGAGTACATAGGACTTTATTTTTCTTTTAGTACATAGGATTTTAAAAAGTACAATATAAAAATATTAGAAAGAGGTTTTACATTAAAGACTTAAAGGCTGCTTTTATCTCTAAAGACTCGGATTTCATTGTACTCTTATCTAAACCAAAATTTAATGGCTCTATTTCTATTAGATCTAAAACCATTTCCATAGGCTCCAGTTTTATTAATTGTGCTAAATTCTAAAGTTTGATCATCTCTTCCTATTATACCTTTCATACTCTCAGACTGCGATTGTTTTACAATTTCATTTCTTATTCGTACTTTTTCGGCCTCTTCTCGACCATTCTCATTTCTGGAGTGTTTAGTATGTTTTATTCGTTCAGATTGCGATTGTACTACTATTTCTGTCTTTTCAAAATTATCGTCATTATTTGAGTCTTTATAACGTTTCGTTCGTTCAGGCTGCGATTTTGTACAACTTCATTTCTTACAGGCACTCTTTATAATAAGATTTACTTATTATAAAGTCTTTTAATAATATTTACAGCAACCTACGACTTTAGTTATGTTAAGCCAGAAATTGAATAATTTCCATAAAACTTAAATTAAAGTCCAAAAATTATTAGTTTTAACAGATTGTATGAGTCAAGCGTTATTTTGTGGTAATCCATGATTCCATCATGGACTATCACATAGTATGAGAATATCAATTGGAATTGTTTTTCACTTCGTGATTTGCCACGTATAGTACAACTGTTAGATTGCGATTATATAGTTTCAACCCTTTCGGGCCACCTTCAGATATACAAACTATTAATTCATTGGGGTTCTAAAATTGGGGTGTAGTTAGCTGACCCTATTGGGGCTACGACGGATTGGTCTTATCGATGTCAACAACTAAACAGGCGGGGGTCAACCACCAGATAGACGGAAGCAATTACACGACAACAACTATAACAACAACTATTTTGCTGTTCTCGACCTAAAAGCGAAGTGATTTTTCTATATGGTTGTATGTATGCTGTGGGAGTTAAGCAGGTATGTTTATTTGAAGATTGCATGAATTTTGTGCCTTAGATATATTAATTATGCGAAAACATTGAATAAGTTAGTTGTTATTATGGAATCCATTAGGGTATTTAATAGGTTTGCACGTACGTCGTTTTTATGTATAGATATTTCTAGGTATTCGAAATGATTTATATTGTTGTAACCTTTGACTATATAGAATATTTCTATTAGTTTTAACTTTTTTGATGTATTGATATAAAGTCTTAAACATAACTGTTTTCGTTACTATTTTTATTTATTAATTATACTTTTCACAGAAGAATATATAACGTTGGTAACCTCTGCATCAAACATATTTCTGTTCCTCCGATCCGTTTGCACATCCATTCGTTTCGTGCCGTTAGTCCTTTAACGTGACATGGCAGATTCTATTAGATTATCTAATCGCTTTTCTCTTTATTCACCCATCTTCCCAAAGGAGACGCGACGGTTCGTCCGTGTCGTGGAACAGCAACGGCGTGTGGAGGAAGACACGCACACATACACCTACGGTTACCTCGCGTTCCATTCCGCAGCGCCAAGAAAATACACGAGGAAACATACGAGCGACAATCATTTTGTTCCTTCTTCATCATCTTCTTTTCTCAGAATTATCAGAACGTCCGCCGTCCCTCGTCTAGCGTGCGTTGTTCGTTTGTTCTTATTTGCTGTCAAATTATGTTCACGTCTGTCATTTTCGCTGATTGCACACGTGACTGGCTCATAAGCGATATCTTAACGTGACGCGTTACAATTTCGAAATGTGTACGTCTCAAGATTTTGCAAGCTAGAATTGATTTTTTATATTTTATACAACATATACCGTGCGTAATTTCTAAAAACGAACATGTGCGAAATTTCCCTATGTTAAATTAAAAAAAGTCAATGCATTGAGACTGCGTTCAGTGCTAAATAATACACATTTCATATACAATGTACTTTTTATTTACTAGCAATTTTTATTTACTGCGACTGGTTTCATTTATACAAAACCATCATCAGGCTAAAACTACATTAAACAAAATTATATACTATTTATATTAAAATAATTAATATTCAGCTACATTTTACTTGAGAAAGTAGGATCTAATTGTCTGATATGTGCAAGTGCGAGTGCTGAGGGTTGCGTGGTGAATAACATTTCTTAGTGGTGAATAACAACAGACAAACACAGGTTACATGATGTGTACCTGTGTTTTCATTTTGCATGGTTGATTCAAACATATATTACGTTTGAGAAGTGTTGAATAAGGTATATGTTTGTCTGTTGTTTTTGCTATTTTGGAAAGATTTAAGGAACATGAATAACGAAGTTTTTTGTAAATAAATTTCTCTACGTCAGGACAGTACAATATGATGAAAGAACATTTTTCAGATTATTATGTTTTTAGATATCAGATTAGTATTATTCCTGATTTCATACATTGTTGTAATTTATATTTTAGAGCATTTAATATATTCAGATTTATCAAAGTCCCATAAATAAAGAAACCCTCTAAGACCATTTAATAAAGAATCTTCTAGGAAAATACAATAGAAAATTAATTCACTATTTAAAAAGCATCATGCGTACATTATAACTATTAAAATATCAGATATCGCAAGGTTACATACTTATTAAATCATATGTAAGTGTTTCACTTAATCGAAACAAGATATGTTTAAACTAGCATAGTTAGTTAGATTAAGAAAGTCGTCTTCGAAAAATGTGTAATAAATATGAGAGACTAACAAATCAGAAAAATGTCGATGAACCGCGGGTGGATGGCCATTTCTGCTATAACGTATTAAGCTTTATCAACACCCTTATTTTTCAGAACGTCAGAACGTTTGTGTAACTGAATACACACCTCTTACCTATTACATCGAATAAATATTATTTTATTAAATCTTCTATATATGTTTAAAGTCTGTTGGCCGACATATGCAAGGTGTTTTGCGTTAATTTTGAATTAACTCCCAAACTAGATTCGATTTTGATGATCTGTGTCTAGAAGATTAATTCAACAAATGAGTACTACCCTACTTTTTGTAGAGAAATCAGTTTTTATGGTATTAGGGTGTATTCAAAGCAGCTAAGTGCATAATTGAAAACATGAAACGGACTATAGAGCCACGTCGTTACTAACACCACTGGTTTCTCTTTGTTCACATACGAGAGCCGCATATTTGCATATTATAAATGATCATATGGATG
>WYDF02044237.1:0-12339 GCA_009867245.2 Adranes taylori | reverse complement strand
ATCCATCCATCCATCCATCCATCCATCCATCCATCCATCCATCCATCCATCCATCCATCCATTCATCCATCCATACATCCATACATCCATCCATCCATCCATCCATCCATCCATCCATCCATCCATACATCCTTCCTTCCATCCATCCATCCATACATACATACATACATACATATATACATACATACATACATACATCCTTACATTCAACCTTACATACATACACCATTGGCCCAGGCCCAGGCGAAGACCTATGGATCAATGGAATACTGAATGTGCACATTTTTTGGGATTTACCTGTAGCGGCGAAACCATGGATCGTGTTGGTTGGAAATCACTTGCTTTCGTCCGTGAGAGGATTGATACAGGCTGATAATGATAATGACATATAATATATATATGCAATAACAATGTAAAATAATAAGGTTTTTGATTTCTAGCTCAATGCGGGTGGTATGAACCTTGTAAGGCTAAATACAGATGCAAGTCCGACAGTAAACAAGTACCGCAAGATAAATTTGCAAAGAATGTTAAATAGTACGTGAAACCGTCAGGGGTCAAACTCAAGCTAGTCGCTTTCAATAGGCTGGTCGACGTTAATGAGACTGACGCTGTCCGTCTCATTTAATGTCGAAAGAAGAGCGAAGCTAAGCTCAACTTCGTTTCCGACTCGTACGTGGTGGCTGGTCTTCTACCAATTGAGATTTGTTTGCCACTTGCGGCTTTCGAACGTACCGACGTATGCGTACGTACGCCATGCTAACTTGAGACCCATCTTGAAACACGAACCAAGGAGTCCAGCGAATGAACGTGACGCAAAGGTTCATTTTATAGAATCCGTCACACTTATCGAAAGCAATCGAGAGTCGTGTAGGCAGCGCAAGTTTGTATGATGAGACGTTTTGATATTTTGTCGGCGTCTAGGAAAATGAGAGATGGCAATTGCGTGCTGCAATGGCGCTGTCATACTAGTAGCTGGTGCTCTGGGAGGCGAAAGATGGTGAACGGATCATGGAAAGGATGAAGCGAGGGGAACCTCTGTTGGAGGTCCGTATTTATTCTGACGTGCAAATCATTAACTATGTATAGGAGCGAAAGACCAACCTAACCATCTGGTAACTGGTTGATTTCGAAGTTTCCCTTAGGATAGTTGAGGTCTAGTAACGATAGTCACATACGCTAAAGCGACTGATTAGAGTCCTTGGGCTCGAAACGTCCTCAAACTATTCTTGATACCGGATTATCATTAATTCAATTAATTAACGATTGCAATAAGCAATTCTCTAATAAATCATCAATCCAATGAGAATCCTCTAATGTATTATCAATTGACTAATCAAATCAAATTCAATTCTTTTTAAATACATGCAATTTAACAAATCAACCAATCAATATAATAATAATTAATTAAATCGTAATATTAATATAAATAAAAATTATAAAGATGTAACTAGCTTAAAATAAATATACCGCTTGACACGGAAGTATTATGAAAGTATTTCTCGAAGCGTATGGGAAAACCTTCAATCATCCCGACATTTACGCGCGTTTGTTGATAAAGGATGCATACAAACTTGCGCTGTAACATGTTTTGTCGTTTGCAATACCAGATTGTGCGACTGGCTTTATCATATATTTGCAATGAGTGTATTTTTCACGATATTTCTTTTGCGGAGGCGATGATATTATTATCATTCTTTTTTTTACTGGAAAAGCGTTAACGAATACTTTCACCACTCGTTGTAGAGTAAGTCTTAAGATTTGCACTCTTTTGGTGCTTTCGGCGAATCCGATTAGTTATTATTCCACGCATTTTAGCACGAGGCGTTTTCAATACAATACTTTTTAGTTTTTGATCGCCACTACCGCCTGGAAGCTACCACCACTTATATTTTCGTAGATAACCGTCACAAAAGCAATGCAACTTTGATCCGTAGAAATCTCGACGGATCAGAAGAAATCTCGACATATATATTGGTCGGTAGTACAATCTTCCTAATATTTTGCGGCAGAAGCTTCCTTCAAGCCATGCGTTTTTAACGGCTGACGTTGTCCAATGCCACTGGCCAACCGACCCATTTGAAGTTGCTCCTTTCCAGAAAATTCGCATAAAAGATACCACTCAGGCTAGTATTCATCAGACGCATTTTGGGTGTTATTCTGATAGTTCTTGAGCGAGCACGACGCTCAATCAGAAATAATCCTCCATTAGATGACCAACTAATTCTCATAGAGTGAGCTGAATTCGTACTTTTGTATTTGTTTGGCATCTATAGTAAGCACCACCAACATCTATAGTAAGCATAGCATTTATAGTAAGCATAGTATCTATAGTATAGTAAGCATCCATATAGTAATCATTTCCCGACACTATTATCTAATCTTAAATTCTTCATCTCTTACTCTAATATTGCACACCCCTTTCCGCGTAACTACTACTTCAATGAGAAGACGAGGTGGCCAGCAGCAGAAGAAGAGGGACACCAAACGTCTGGCGTATCAAATGAGCAGTGATGAACGCGGCAGGATACCCGAAAGATCGATCAAACATCACTGTCAACGCACACTGCGGATACTAACTAGTAAACGTACCGCTTTCTTCCACTCCACCCAAGCAGAAAGGACCTAGGACATCCCCCGCCTCACCGTTACCACCTACAGTTCCAGGAAATGTGCTATTACGTCCTACACCCGATAAACGGTGGCTCTATAAAGTAACGCGAAAAAAGCACCATCGACGCTTACTTCGTTACTACTTCGGCGACAGCGAATGAATCCTTCATAACAAATTATCTTCAACAATTTATTTCACGCCATTTTTATATTTGCGTCATATTAATGGATCGGGTTAATCTACAACATCTCTGATAAATCGTCATTCAATCATTTAATTCCACCAACGTCCTGAAGAAGCCAAAAAGAAACTACGAAATCCAATCAGAAGAACCATTTGATACCAAATATTGACTTACCTTTATTTCGCAACTTTACTTGTTATTTTACTAAAGGAAATGGAATCGCCCTAACAATTTTTGCATTATAATTATCTTCACAACATATTAGTAGTAAATTAAAATACGCGAATAGATAGCATATATATGAAGTTATAAATATTAGAGCACAATAAACCAAACTATTTAAACTTGTTATTGTCTTTATGTGTTTATCATATAAAAAATTAAGTACTTTATTATAATAATTAAGAGCAAACGAATGTCTAACTCAGGGCTGTATAAGAGCTGCTTCACATGCGACTGATGCAGCGCTGAGACATTTTGCATTGTATGTAATGGGCCATTGCACATGTAAGCGTATAGTAGGTCAACTAATGAAATCAATTCGAGCGTCGGTCGAGCCCGAACTGACTGCGTACCATCAGCTCAGCTTCGGGCCAACAGTTGAATAAAGGTTTTCTGATCATATCCCCTCCTCTCTCCCTCCTTACTTTTATTCAACCTCTCTCAATTTAGCTCTAACCTTCATTTTACCTTGTTTTCTATTTCATCTATTGTGTTCATTTTCTCATACTCTATTGTTTTGAACTTTTCAATCACTGTATTCCTTTCCCCCTCATTCCACATATATGTCTTCCTGCTTTATACTCATTTCCCTTTTCTCCACACTTTTTACTGCTTACTTTTCAATAACCCATCCTGCCTCTGGCGGAAAATGATTGGATTCATTTCGTTCTCCCACTCTTATATACCTCGAACACTGTCTTGTTCTTCCATTCATTATTACGTAGTCGATCACTGATCCAGCATTGTATCCTCTATAAGCAAATTCCCCATTTCAGTCGTCCGCGTTATTTTAAAAATCATTGTTGCCATTTAATAGCCACAACGATCGCTATGGCTTCGAAAAATGAGAAAACTTTTCTCTCAAGATGGAATAAAGGGTAACAAAAGCACTTTTTGCGCCTTTTCACATATTTAATGGATGCACGCACATCGATCTGGGTTTGCTATTTGTTTTTCTCCGTTGTAAAAATCGTCGAATGTGGAGCACTACAACGTTTTTTTAGAAGTTCCATATTGTAGACGAGCCGTACATATCTTGAATTCATATAAAATTGTTTGAAGTTCATGGCTGGCTAGTTTAATGGACAAAACACCCGTCCGGAAATCGGGAGACTCTGGTTCGATTTTGCTCGACTGAGCTAAATTTTTGAAAGATACAAATGATTATATTAATTTCAAAACATTATGCTAAGCTTAATGTTAGGTGAGTTAGTAGTAGTAATATAAAAGACTTCTTTCCGTGGATTGCTAAAAATTAAATGTGCTCATTGAATCAACATCCTGATGAAATTCATTCAACTTACCGCTTGTACTTATTTATTAAATTTTACTACATGTAAAATGTTGTGATACTTTTGTTCAGAATTTATTCTTTATTAGGAATAACTCTTGGTTTTATCGTATATAGTTAAGTCATTATAGAAAATTATACCACCGAAACGTGTATCTTCCGTTAATTAACATAAAACATAAAATACGTGTCCTTTTTTTTGTTAAACTTATTGTAAATCACTTATTTTCTTATTTCAGTTCCAAAGACGATGAAATAGACAGTAATTGTATTGCACGTGCTAGAGGTCTACCGTGGCAAAGCAGTGATCAAGATATTGCCAAATTTTTTCGTGGCCTGAATGTTGCCAAGTGAGTTTTTTTTCATATCTACATTTTATTTGTATTAATTGTACTAGTACTAGATTATGAACCCATGTACTGGCGATTAAGTTACCAGGCATTCGTTGCCTGCAAGCATTGATTATGTTTGTCGTTAATGTACTAATTTAATATGCATGTACCTTATCAATTCTTCTTCAGCCCATTACATATATTTCGGAATATAATTACATTGTCACTATTTTCGCGTGGAGTCTACGCAAATAGGTTGATTTTGTTGAAGACCATTCAGTTGACGCCATTTAATAAAACGAAAACAATTGTCAAGGTACCAATTGAAAAACGGGTAGCGAGATAATATGCACATGAAAGACAGAATCAGTTAGTTTATAGGTCCAAATTTTGGGACTATTCAAATGACGAGTAACTGAAAAGAAAATACCTGAACGAGTACTCCATTTGAACACAAGTACGAATTATGATCTAAATCGGTCGGACTACAATATTTTGTTAGGCTCAACCGAACCTAAGAAGTTAAGTATTTAGGAAATAAAGATAAGAAAGCATTTACAAATATAACGTATAATAGATTTTTAGTCATCTACAAGATATACTCCAAATTCTTGATTCTTTTTGTTTAAGAACCTGTATTTATGTGGCTAATAGAATGCTAAATGGAATGAGAAAGGGAGTTTCTTAGAATGTATGGTTCCTTGATTAGAAAACTGCGATATGCAAGGATAGAATGGTCGCTAGATAGATGGTATGAAAAGATAATGGAAGGAAAAGGTATCATGAATGAGGTAGACCGATAGAGGAAAACGCGAAAGATGTGAAAAAATGAAGAGAAGGATGTAAATATGAGGGTGGTTTGAATAAATCTAGCCTTCGATAGATGGCGTTACGTGACAACGAACGCCATCCTTGTTTTGACATCTACCATCCAACAAATGACATCTGTCAAAATTTGAAGCAAAAGATACAATTAGTTTGGTTTTTACAGCCGTCGCAATCAAGCAACTTTTGTGTTTTTCGAAAAATGGAATAAGTCGAATATTGTTCAGTGAGTTTCTTCACAAGAAAGAAGAAAACAATGGAGAAATCAAAGCCGAACTGGATGCTGTATATGGTGAGTCTGCACCGGCGATAGCAACAGTTAAATTTTGGAAAGTTGAATTTATTCGTGGCCGTACGAGTGTTTTTGATGATGACCACCCAGGGCCCACAAATTTTGTCATTACACCAGAAATTGTCAACAAAATCCATAATATGATTATGACAAACCGTCGAATTAAAATGCGTGAGCTAACAGACGCTATAAATATATCAACTGAGCGTGAACACGTCACCAAACACAAACATTTGGATATGAAAAACTAACGACCCAAAAGTCACACGGATTCCCAGAAGGTTTTCGCGAAGATAAAACGTAACCTGAAGGACTTTTCGTCGATACGATACTGTTGATGAAACGTGGGTCCATTAGTACACACCGGAGACGAAGGAATAGTCAAAGCAGTGGAGAAAAGCGGCGACGGCCCACCGAAGAAGGCAAAGACAATCCGATCGGCCGGTAGGTGAGGGAGTTTTTTTTGGGTTTCGAAAGGCACTATTCTTATGGATTACTTGGCTAAGGGTACAACCATAACTGGCGATTACTACCTAGCATTATTGGACCGTTTCGACGCCGAATTGAATAAAAAACGCGTTAGCTTGGATCGCATAAAAGTTCTCTTCCATCATGACAACTCACCCGCTCATAGAGCGGTCGTTGTGCAAGTCAAATTATTAGGCTACGAATTGATCGATCACCCACCGTTTTCACCTGATCTAGCTCCTCGCGACTTCTTCCTGCTCCCAAATTAAAAATAAAATTGCTCGCAGGACGCCGGTTTGCAACAAACGATGAAGTGATGACAGAAACATCCCATCTATTTTGAAGAGCTCGAACAAAATTACTTTTCGGAAGGGGTGAAGAAATTGGAAAGTTTTGTAAAGTGTGTTGCTGTAAAAGGCATAATAAATGATAAAAAACAAAAATCGTGCGTTTACGTACTTATGCTAGTTTTCCGTCCAACCACCCTTGTATAATATTAGATATAAGTGACAAGAGTAGGAGGCGTGCCAGAATATTTAGTAGAGCGAATAGATACTAGATGAATGAACAGTACAGATGTGGGAAACGAGAGGAAAGATAAGGTTATTTGGTTAAAGAATGGTTATTTGGTTAGGAATTTTCTTGCTAGAAAATTCCATTTTCTAACAATTTGGAAAATTGGAATTTTCTGAAAGGCGGAATATTCTTGATAGAAAATTGGCGAACGTGTTTTGGATAGGAAGCTGGAGGGTGGGGAGAATGAAAAAGATAATGATAGAAATTGAGTCGGAAATTGAGTCTCATACTTACATAGGTGAAAGATTTTCTGTGGAAGATGAGAAAATCTGTGGGGATATTTATGATGCAGTGTAGGAGAAGAATAATGAATAAAATGCTTGTGAGATATTTGAGTGAGAACATGGTGTTTCAAAAACGCAAAACGGAATTATAAAAGGAAAAGGCGCACCTGATAATTTGCTAATCATAAATTTCCTGATGAATCAACAGTTGTGTACAGGAAAAAAATTATATATGGTGTTTTTGGATTTACAATCAGCATTTGACAACATTGTGAGAGAGAAACTATGGATGAGGATGAAAGACGTCGGAAGAAAGAATAATTGGGATTGTAAGAGGAATGTACGAAGGGATAAAGGTAACTGCAAGAGTCGAGAATTACATATGTGTCGGATCGGAATGTCAAATGAGCGGGAGATTTGGAACATGTGTTCAGAAATGGACAATGTGGAGGGGTCATGCTTGCGAAACAGAAAGTGCCAATGGGATGGGATATACGGATGATTTTGTGTACATGGCGAAACGAGAAAAGAAATGAAATTAATGACTGAAAAGGTGAATAAGTATACGGAGAAAAGATGTTACAGGTGAATGTGGAAAAACGAAAGTGTTTGTGTGCAAGATGGGAGGTGGGAGAAACAGCGAAAAAGACAAGTTTGAGTTAGGAGGAGGAAATGTGATTATTTAGGTTTTACATTAAATTATAATGGGAACTGAAAATTTGCAATGAAAAAACCAATGGCGAGAGTAGCAATGGATAGGTTAAGATATATGTGGGAAAGGTAATTCGAGGATTCGGTGAGAATGAGAAAGTATATTGTTATATGGAGTGGAAGTAAGGGGTGTAAAGGAAAGAGCGGAGTTGAAATGTTCATGTGTGGAATATTGTAGAGAATAATTAGAATGGAAAAGTCAACATCGAGTGAGATAGGTTTGCAAGAATGTGAGAATAAAGTAATGAAGAAGTTAGTAATGAAGAAGTAGAAGTATGAGAGGGAGGTTATGGTGGATGAGAATGTGAGTTTCGTGAAAATGGTTTATTTGAAAAGTCTGGAGGATGAAGGAGGGAATAATTGTATGAATGACTGGGCAAAAGAGAAGAAGAAAATGTATGAAAAAGTAGAATGGTCTATGGAAAGACTGTTTGTGAAAATATGTGGACGAAGCTGCATATGAAGATAAGGATGAATTATATAGATGTGCAAGAAAAATGAAAAAGGTTGAGTAATGGGTGACATAATAAGAAACATTTCAGTATAATAAATGGGGAAGGAATGCCAGAGTATATGGTAGCAGATGTAAGCCTGAAAAAAAAATAATGATTGCGCGATATAGATGTGGGAGTGAGGAAAGGGAAACAGGTATTGGATGGATAAGAGTGAGAGGATTTGTGGAAGAAATGTGGAAAGATGGAAGCATTGGGTGAATACATGTACGGGAATGAATTGGAGTGATGAAGGAAGGTGTTTGGCAGGTTATGTAAGAATGTCTTTGGGAGGAGGAATAAAAGAAAGAATTATTGACGAGAGAAGAAAGGAGGCATAGTATTAAGGAGGAATTCCTTATTACTTCTAAGAGAGGAGTTAGGATACATTTTTATTCTTTTTTGTTGTTTGTTTTCTTTTTTTATAATTTTAATTTATAGAATGTTGCAAGTTGTTTCATTTTCTTTATGCCACTAAAGGTTTTCTGATTTGATTTCAATAAGTCAGAAAACTGTGATGAATATAGTGAGTGATGTTTCTAGTGTTGATGGTGAAATTATTACGGTCTTCAGGTATTGTGCGGGGGTTACTGTCTCCAGTAAGTGAATTTCAATTTGAATCAATATTCTCATTGAAATCTCGAGGTATCTCGAGAGAAACTAATGTCAGTGGAGTCTCTGCTGGATACCTTCGGAGTCCAAAAAATCTCCAACAAAGCAAAATGGATTTTTCAACGCATGTATCATTTATAAGAGACTATTTCTTATCATTGAAGGCAAAGAATTTAGAGGCTCAATCCTTTCGTTACATTCTACAGTACCTTTAACGGCTTACTTGTTTTGAATAAAAATGTATTTTAATTGTTGTTAGATATTTCGCAATTAAAACAATATATTTCTAACAGTATTATTAAAGATAATCGTGGCATGTTTACGTACATGACTATACAAACATGTACACTTAGTAATTTGTTTAACATGAAATTTTCTCTATTAATGGGAAAAGCTTTTTCCGATAATTTCTTAATTATACAAGCACTTAATAATGATTGTCAACTAATTACTTACTTTTGAGATGCAAATTACAGTTATTTATAGTGAATTGACGATTGATTGGAAAAATTATCTATATAACATTTAGAAACAGATATTTATAATGATAAAAATCCTTTTAATTTTTAATTAAACATTATTTATTATAACTTATCGATAATCATAATATATTTGGTTTTCAAAACTTTGGTTACATTAATCAAATAACCTTTATTGGCATAATTCATACATATACATATAACAAAACTAAATATAATACTCGTAACCAAATTACAATTACATAGTATAAGTATAATTTTACAAATGCAAATTCAACATTATGTTTTAACTACTATAGAAAAAAGACTAAATAAACCACTCAAAATCTTATCACCTCTCTCTTCTTCATTTCTCCCCGCCTAGAAGGAATATGGAATCTTTTTAGCCCAGCCCTGTTGTTCATTTCTTTATCTCCTTATCTCTCCCCTTCCTCAACAATCCCTATACTCTTTACTCCTCCTCTCATGCACACCTTTACACTCCCTCTAACCTTCTATTCTCTTCTCTTATAAGGAATAGGCAATCTTTCCCTTTGTTTCATCTCCTTAATGATCTTCCCTCTTCCTTGTATCCTTAGTAATTCTTTCCATTATCCCTATATCTTTTATTCCTCCTCCCAAGCACCCTCTTACATTACCCACCAAACACTTTTCTTCATGACTCCAATTCATTTCCGTACATGCATTCATCGAATGCTTCGAACTATCCTCATCTTTTCCACATATCCCACATATCCGCTCACTCTCTTGTATCCAAAAACTGTTTCCCCTTTCCTCACTCACACATTTTAATTGCGCAATCATTCGTTTTTTATGCTTACATCTGCTTTCTTATACTTCCCTTGTCATTCATTATACTGAAATATTATTTATTATATCTCCCATTCCTCATTATTTAGAATTTTTCTTGCATCTTAATATCATTCATCCTTATTTCAACTTGATTTGCAGCTTTGTCTACATCACACATTTTCTAGAACCATCTTTTCATAGATCATCATATTCTTTCATACACTTTCTTCCTCTCTTTTGTCCATTCATTCAAACAGCAATCTCCCATTCCCATCCAACATAACCTTTCGCTCATACTTTACTAACTTCTTTATTCCAACAATTATACTTCCCAAATTCTTTCAAAACTATCTCATTCGCTGTTGACTTTTCCACCCCAAGTATTCTCCTTAATATTCCACACATCACTCTTTCCATCTTTGCTCTTTATTTTACTGCCCATACTTGCGCTCAATATAACAATACTTTGCACACAAACATTCATTAATGTGGTTCTCATCGTATACCCAAATTTCTTTTCTCATACACATCTTAACCTTTCCATTGCTACTCTTGCTTTTTTCACGCCCAAATACTTATACATATATATCATACTTATACATTTTCACAGTTTCAATCACATTTCCTCCTAACTCAAACTCGTCTTTTGTGCTGCTCCTTCCACCTTCCTTCTTAGACACCATCACTTTCGTTTGCCACCATCCACCTGTACACCTCTTTTCTCCATATACTTATTCATCCTTTCAATCATTATCGTTTCTCAACACATTTTCCAAATCTGACATGTAAATATAAAGTACAGGGATGTCCCGCTCATTGAACATCCCTGTCCTACTCCGTTCCTTATTTCAAACCATTCAGACACAAAATCCCACTCTTTATTTTAGTTTGTCCCTTCATACATTCTTCTTGCAATCCTAATTATTCTTTCTGACATTCCAATTTATTTCATCCTCATCCATAGTTTCTCTCACTACGTTGTCAAATGCTTTGTTTTATGCAAATTTCTTTCTGGTACATGATTCTTGATTCATCAGATAATTTATGATTACCAAATTATCAGTTGTCCCTCTATAAATCCACTTTGCGTTTTTGACAATACCCTGCCTATTCTCACTTAAATATCTCACAATCATTTTATTCATTATTCTTCCAAATAACCTATTTACTCCATTCATTATTGTGACGCTATACAATTCTCTACCTGCGTTCTCTTCTCTAACATATCGGGATTATTTCACTTTCTTTCAATTTGTGTGGCATATTCTCCCTCCCATTCCAATTCTTATTAAATCCTCTTACTAATGCCTCAATTCCTTTCTTATTCAGACATTCCTAAACTTCACTTCGAATTCCATTAGGTCTTACTGTCTTTCCTTTGTCCATTCTCTATATTTTCTTTAATACTTCCTCTTTTTTATATCCTCTTCATTCGCGTCTGTATTGTTTCTACACTTCCTGTACCCTTCTTCTCTTTCTTTCTCTCCTCTCCCATATCCGCTCTTGATTTGCTATCCTACTCTTTTATACATACCGTGCATCTTCTTTATCATTGTCTATTACCTAATTCATTCTTAGATACTTTCGTACATTAAATTCACACTTCAGCGTTTTAATCCTTTCTTTTTCCTCTGCCTCCCTCCTTTCGCCACAACTCCTTTTTACTTCTCTTAGTTTACTCTATTTCGTTATATTCCTTCCATGATACTTCCCTTCCTTTAACTTTCCTCAGCGCCTCCCTTACCTTTTTTCTCCTTAACTCATCGTAAAAATCAAGAACATGTTAAAAATTACCAACTAGAAGGTATCAACTCAGTGATTGTTAGGACCGTGATAGGGACAGAACACTTATTTACAGTGATAGTTAGGATTACAATCCGACTGCAATAAATTAGTATAATATTATTTAAAAAGGTTACGGCTTCAGGTATATAAGCTAACAAATTGATTGATGGAGTTGATTACATTCTTGTAACTGTTAGTCTCGTAATATGGCCTATTGTGTTTCATTTGAAGATCGCTGTTGTTTCACAACGCCGTGCACTTTAGGCGGCTCCCTGATTTTTATATTCGGCATTCATTTCTAACATCAATATTCTGTTGTTTCAGTTTATCAAAAGTTGCGCCATGTCCAAGTCTTATTTCTAAATCCTTCCATTGGGAAAATGATCGAATGTGCAATGGGCTCAACTCGTGTTGACTTATTTTAGGATTAAGTTTCCACCA
>WYDF02044226.1:0-12339 GCA_009867245.2 Adranes taylori | reverse complement strand
CTCTTGAATACCTAAATTTGAGGTCTGATTATTTACTGCTGGGATCTATTTATCCCATAATTAAACTACTGCAGGGAGATATGTGTCCCAAGGCATTTTTTCAAAAACCATATTTTCTAAAAATCTGAAATTATGTAAACATGTTCTTTTACTTATTTACAGCACATTTAGTTCAATTATACAGAAATATCTTCACTGGCCAAACGTCGTATTGAAAGGGTTAAATACACATTCAAATTCAATGTTTGCATTTTTTCTAACATTTAGCAATAAACACGTAATTTCCTCTACATAGCGTTGAGTTGTCCATTTTCTTCTTCGTAGAAAAACCCATACGACAGGGATACTAAGAACAAACAGAAAGGAAAACTCAAATGTTATTACTTCCAAAAAACTTTAAAAAGGCGAGCACGTTTGGAAAAGAAAGGACAAAGTGTATGTCAGCAAATGGAAGGGAGAAGTTTTATTTTTAACTATCAGATTTCAGCCAACAATGATAGAAGTTACAAATTCTTATGGAGAAAAATCTAACAAGCCTAAGGAAATTCAAGAACACAACTTGAATATGCCAGGAGTAGACCAATGCGACCAACTAACGTCCTACTACACATGTTAGATGTTTCAGTTATAAATAGTTTCTTACTGTACGGAGACATTAAAGGTACAAATAAATTTACTTGAATTTCGAGAAAGTATCATTAGTTCTCTAGTTGAGATTCCGGATAATTTGAAGGATGGCAGAAAACTAGTAAAGCGGGACCCACTAAATTTACAAACTACTTCAGTTCACGTTACAACTGAAGATTCAAATTGCAGTAGTTCGTCAGCATGTCTTAGAAAAAATACCGGTTCCAGAAAACTCGAAACTTAGAAGTAACTCTCTGTGGTGCCCGAGAGTGTTATAAAAATGATACGAGAAACCAGACCCCATGCAGATGCAAAACGTACGAAGCTCATCCCCCATTGTGTGTCCGAGAATGTTTCGAAAAATATCATTTATAATCATAATATATTTTTTCTTTGTAAACTTTAGTTTAGGAGTTTTTACATTTGAGTTTCATTTTTATGTATTTAATTTAGGATTTAATAAAAGCATAAAAAAATTAAATGTTGTGTGCATATGCAGTCATGTCCATTAAGGACAAAAATTACATATCCAATGCGGTACGACTGCAAAAGCGGTCATGGTGTCTTTTTTGTAAAATAATTGAAAAAATAAATAAATAAGATATTTACTATAATTTTTAACTTCAAATCTAACTGATCCTGAAAAAAAAGTTGGTGTCCCAGGATGACCTCCAAAAATTTTGCTTTGTCCGCGAATGGGTTAAGATTCAAATCCAAGATATGTGATTATTTGTGTGCTATAGAATAAGTAAGATTGAAATAAATTAATTATGGTTTCTGGAACATGTAGTTTAGAGAATTTTATAAACAGTAAGATCAATTCATTCAAATGTCTGAAAAATCCATATACACTAGATCTACTTGTAGATAACAGAGTTAGAGGTCTATAATTCGTTATGATATTGTTTTCTCCAGATTTGGATAAAGGACAGCCTTTACTTATTTTCCACACGTCTCCGTATATAACAACCTTTAAAACACGGACTTAATATTTTAGATAGTTCGCAACCTTTGACAAGAAAGCAGGAAATCCAATCAATCCGTGTTTATAACATTAGATTTAGTTTTTTCCCTGCTTTCATCACCTCATTTTCGATGTTTGGCTTCAAATGAGCTTCTACCAACAGATTTCGCTGTTGGTAGAAGCTCATTTGAAGAAGTTGTTGGGTTGAATTATAAAATATCTCCCCGAAATACGAAAATCCAATTTCTTATTCCACATATATAACCAGCCATATGTTATTGTTGACATTATGAATAGAATTTTCTACATTGCTTAAATACTCCTTATACGCACTTTCTACTTGTGCGGCATTTGACTTCTCAAGTAGGGTTTATACAAAAACCTGCTTTTTGAAAAACCGGTTTTCGAATTCCATATTTCCAAAAAACAGGTTTTAGCCAGTTTTCGAGTTTTTGTCAAAAAAATAGAATAGGGAAAAATATTTTATTTAATTACCTTGTTCAAATAATATTTATATTTATTACACAAATTTTAATTTTTTCTAAGAAAATAAGATTTTAAAAAACATAAAATATCCACTGAACGGTGGCTAAGTCTTGTTCTTATTTTGGACACAATACTGCCTGAAATTGAAAGTACTCGTTCACTAGGTACTGAGCTTGGTTTTATAGTTTTCAGGGCATCAAATAATGATAATTCAGCTTTCAGTGCCTTTGGATTTGTAAGTTTTTCTTCATGGTCTTCAAGAAACTTATGAATTGATTTTTCCATGGCTTCCTTTAAAAAAGCATTACTCTGATGAGTAGTTTCTTCGATTTGCTCTTCATCAGAATCTGTTTCCACATAAGTATTTGGAAATATTCTAGACAATATCTTGCCAGATAAGTTAATAATTTCGGTTTTTGAAGTTAAAGAAAGTACACTATATTTCTTTGCTGAACTGGAAATGTTTTGTGGATTTTGCAAATACAGTAAAAGAGTTGCTAATTCTACTTCTCTTCTTTCTTCAATTTGTTCTTCTAAAGCATATAATAATTTCAAACTTATTTCAGTGTTTAAATTTTTTAGTTCATTTAACAGAAATTCAAATATACCTTGACTTGTTAATAAATTGGCATCTCGTCGCCATAAGCCTTCAGCTGCTAGACGAATCGGTCCCAAGACTTTATGAAGTTCAAAAAGTTTAGGATATTGAACTTCATGCCACATATAAGAAGAACCAATATCATTCAATACTAAAACAGCACATTCTTTTATTGCTAGAAATCTTCCAATCATGTTCTCTATACTATTCCACATTGTTTTGTAGTCAAGAATTAAATGTAATTCCTTTCCTTTTTCTTATTTGAGATAATTTTGAAGAATGGTGTTTCTTACTGGAGATTTTCTAAAGAACCTACAAATTTTTCTAATTTGTGAAACTGATTGTTTGTAATTGTCCGACAAAATAGGAATAGGATGTTCTCTGTTACAAACATAATAAAGAGAATCTTTATAATCATTATATTCATCTTCGTCTTCATCTTCCGATTCCTCACTTCAAACATTTACTTCGGCTTCAGCTTCAATCATTTCTCTATGTTTATATAACACATCAGTAACTGCTAAGTGGATGACTTGTGAATAGCATAGTTGATTAATTATAGATGATAATTTGCCAAATTTTTTCATAACAGCAGTGCCATCATTTGTTGCTGCAACTATGTTAGTTTCTAGATTTAAGTGCCTTTTTTGTAGCCTTTCAGATGCCAATTAAGATAATGTTCTCTGAGCATCACAGGAACCAGCTATTGGCACTAATCCCAAATTGAAATCTTCTGCCAATTGGTTTACATTAATGTTTAAATATCTATGATTTCTTTTGCTAGTCCACTCGTCTAAAGTTATAGAGAATTTTTTTCTATTCTTTTTTATTGAATCTAATTCAATAATAGTTTCACGTTTGGCACTGTCATAAAACGCATGAATGAGATCCATGACTCTGGAGTTGTTTCTTGGTAATGAATATCTTTGTTGTAGAAGAGACTCTAGTATGAATGAGCTATTTGTAATGCTATTAATAGAAAAGGAAGATCCAGGTGTTCCTTTTTAGCCGATCGTTTCTGATTTCTTTCCGATAATTATTTTATGAACTGCTTTCAAATGATTATGTAGATTGCTCGTAGATGATACTTTGCAGCTCAACATTTTGTTACAATGATTGTAAATTGTCTTGTCTATCCCTAACTTTTTGAAACTATCCCAAACTTCCGACTTATTCATTTTTATCTAAAAATTATACTAAAGTTATTAAACAAATATTTTTGAAGTTTAATTTACAATTTTATTATTTTAACTATTAATATTAACGTAATTTAAAGAAATCTACACATTTTTTAGGAATTTTGAAAACCCACATATCTTCTTAATCTAATTCCGAACCTTGATAAAGACATAATTTATGTCGAAACGTTGCGAAAAAAAATATGGATTATTTTAACACCCTGTGTTTTATTTAAAATCCCATTAGACAGGAGCCGGACTTGTCACGAATTGCACATATGTACTAACATAAAATAAGTCGGAACAAGGCACAAGCACTGGCCAACGCAACACGCAAAGTTGAAAAAATGTGCCTGCTGCCCGTTGCATAGAATGATTAGCAAATAAAATAAGTTAGAAATTAATTTTTATATAATAATTTGAATTCTTTTAAACCTGGTCTCTTAATTTAAAAACTTGTTTTCAAATGTGACAAATTTATTTTAAAAGCCGATTTTTTTTAAACTGGGTTTGAAAAACTGTCAAACCCTATTCTCAAGTTCTTACATTTCTGTAAATAATGAGAGAATTTTTATAACTTTTAAAGTTTTTGAGTTTAGTTTAATATTAGAAACTATTTCTAAACCAGTTTTATAAGAGAACATGGTTATAAACTAAATATCAGTGTCTATAACATATTCAAAGAACGAATGAAATTAATGTACATTTTCTTAAAGAATCTCTTGTTTAAACCAACTTGAAGGGGATTATTAAATAGTCACTTTCATACAAACAGAATACAAAATCAAAAAAAGAAAAGTAATTGCTTGAATGTATATGATGTCCTAAACGACCTTGAGCATGCTATAATATAAATTTTATTATTAGATAATCTTATCGTTTAGCATATTATCATTTCTTTCAATGTCTGTTTTATTTTTATTTTGTTAATAAAATTTTAGTATTTTACATTTTAAAACATTTATTTTATTACCCGTTCTCATTTTCAGTAAAATTGTTTAGTATAAATCAGACAATCAAGAATAATGATTAGTTGTAACTTCTTGTAAGTTTGTAAATCGTTGTAATAAGAGTTTCAATCTTAAATTTGGAATACAAACATGAAATTGTTAGTTTTCACCATTGCCATACTGATAGGCTGTCAATATATATCATGTAATAAAAGTAAGATTTTATTTCATAATAAAGATATATATTTATTGATATCTTGATTTTCCCACTAATCAAACGTTTGCTGGCGTGATATGCTCAGTACTGATCTTGTAGTGAATAATTTCACATTTGTAGAAACCTATAAATTAATCGCGCTACACGTTCGCGTTTTCTTAAGGTACTCGCACATTTATACACTTTTGTGGTGCAATTTTTATAGCGCAACTATAAAATTGCGCGTCATCTTCCTACGCAAAGCAAAAATCTGTCTCAAATTGCTACATAAATAAATTGCGCAAGTTAAAAGAGTCAGCAGCATATTTTAACGTGGCAAGACTATTCACACTCAATGCGCAATTTAGCTGTAACTTTTAATATACGAGTACATTCTAGTCGTTCTACCATTTTCAAACAGTAGATCGTGTTGACCGTGCTCTCAAATTTTATAGTGATTTTATATTATTGAATGGAAATGTATTCTGATGACGATGACAAAATACAAGCCGCTTCCTGTTTAGCACTTATGTTACTACGAAGACGACAACGTAGTAGACGTCAAAAAAGAGAAATTTGACTTAAAGAATAGATTAAAAATCGTGACCGATATGGGGTAATAAATAATTTATTACAAGAATTAAGAGATGACGATGAAACATTCTATAAAAAAATTGCAATTGTCCGCCACCGATTTTGATTACTTATTAGAAAAAGCAACGCCATTAATAACAAAAAGGACGCGTTTACGAGGAAAGCGATTTCACCTACTGAACGACTCGTTCAACATTGAGATACTTAGCAACAGGTAACTAATCTGTAAGTAAAGGTAAGTAAATTTCAAAAATTGTTTTTAAAAACAATTGGTCCACAAAGGCCGGTGTTGCTTATAAAAATTTCAGGTTTTTTTCGTTTTCATGGTGGTTTAGCCTCCTCTTCATTGTCGTCTATACGGCTCCTACGTCTCTGATTACTGCCACCTGGAACGGGAGTAGCACGTCCATTGCCATTGCTTCATCAATGTACAACTTAAATTCAAGAAGATCCATAATATTTTTACTTAATATTCCCAAAGATTTTTTGTCAAGGCGATACTGAATGCAAGAATTTACTATTGCCAGATTTGCCAGATCTACAAAATGGAAGAAAACCCGTACAGGCAATTTCTTAGTTCGACCACTAATGCGGTAGTATGCTATGAGGCGATCATGCAGATCAACTCATCCCATTGCTGTGTTGTATTTAGAAATAACAAATGGCCGGGGAACACTGACAACCTCTGATGTCTTGTTATTCCAACTAAGTACCATTCCCACAGGTTCGGTTCCTTAGAAGTTGACAACATTGTGACAGGCCTGTAGTCGTACCATTTCACAAAACAAATCTTATGGTCTTCTCTTACTAGTTAATTCAATGATCTACGACCTTTTTCTTCCAACTGCTTATCAGAATCTAATTTACTTTTTACTTCAGCTGGTACCTTGCTAATCATAATAGGTCCAGTTGAATAGTTTCTTTTCTCTAACAAATAGTTTACTAAGTTGAAATTGGTAAAATAACGATCAAAATAAAGGTATTGTCCCTCTTTGATGTTATCTGATAATTTTTTTACCACATAACCTCCTACACCTAGATCTGTGTTAGGGGTGCCATCACGCCAGGTTTTGGTACCCTGATAAATAAAGAAATTTAGAACTAAACCCTGTGGTAAAGCTAAAACTAAATTTTTGAGACCTTCTGGATTTGGTTTGTTCGTAACGAATTGTTTTAATGCTGTGGTTCCACAAAAAGGTATCATTTGCTCATCTATTCACATCTCTCTTGGTCGAGGTAGTTTATGACACTGATTTTTCTATCATAGTAACTAAAGGTTGAACCTTCCATAGTTTATTTTGCTCTTTAGTTCTCGACTTCTAAATTGTCAACTAAATGGAGATAGTTACGCAATCGAAAAAATCTATCAGAGGGAATTTGTGTTATTAAACGCACTTGCAATCCATTTCGATAATGCATTCTAATCCGAGGGAATTTCAAGCAACTAGCAACAATGTGAGCTCCTGTCAATAGTCTGTACTCTTCAGGAGTGGAATTTAGTGGTTTTGTGATGTTGTCTTGCAATCATCTCCTATTATTTTGTTCCGATAATAAGTTCCAAAAATCATTTACAAAATATTGGCCAAAATAGTTTAGCGGTGTCCAATTTTCCCTGTCAGAACAATCCCATTCTTCTTCTGTTATTTAAAACACATCAGGATAAAATACTTCGCTTTTCTGTTTCAGCTTGGGTTTAACTTTTGGTTTTCGCTGTTTTGGCAGTCGTCGTTTATCTTCCGAAAGTGGAGTATTGCTTTCCGAAAAAGTATCTGAATCTACAAGTATTTTTCTTGTTCTAAATCCAAAATGTGACTTTCGTTACCTGGAATTAAGCTGTTCTGACTACGTAAAGTTTTTTCGGAGGCTGGATCTTCATTTTCATCAGACAAATCTTCCAGTGCAAAAGCATCATCCTCTTGATTAAATTCAAGATCTTCATCAACTTCATCCAGATCATCATCCGACACGTAAAAGTCACTGTTTTCCAATATTTCTATTAATTCTGCGTCTGTCAGTGGCCGCTTTCTACCATCTGAAAAAAAAACGATTATTAGGATTCAGTCCGGAAGTCTATCCTGCTGCATTACAACTTACTAGCTTTGTGACACAAAGCAAAAATTGTTTAGCTGCAAACAAATAGTAGTTTGTTGTAATATGATATGTTAAGAATAACTACAAATGATAACACACACATGCGAAATAAAAGCAATTAATATTCATTTTACCTTTATTTTGACGAGATGCCATCCATAATTTGAGGTTACCACTAACACATGTCAAACTTCAGCTGTATACCTTTTATCATCTAATGGGCGAAATTCCTACGGATACTAACACATACTATTTGTATAAGCTGTCCAGTACGCGGTAGACATGGATTCAAGAGTATATATTTTAAATGGGATTTTAAAAACAAATATTATTTTTATGTCCAGTCGGCTGGACCCAGGGACTGAGGAGGATATGATGGTCATGCAACACATGTCGGTCTCACATTGATAGAAATGTAAAGAGGTGAAAATATTGCGATTTTAAAACTTACTCCGCATTCCAGTCACCTACTCCAGCCACTTGACTTATGCGTTATGAAGTCTTTAAAGGTTCGCTGGGATGCAAACTACCAACATGGCAAAGGCACCATGTAGGAAAAGAATTTTCGAAAATGATTGATTAAGTATGGACTGAAACAAACGAAGACGTGATAAAAATGGGTTTAGAAAAGGTGGAATAGTTCCATTTAATGACAAGGTTATTCCCGAAGAAAATTATGATCCCACTGCAATGATAAAAATAATTTAACAGAGCGCTTCCCTACCCCCGACAAAGTAACTGAAACCCATGCCCCCGATTCAAATCATTTTCAAAATATTAAAATATACGCAAGTTGCTCCACTACTACCCGAATAGAAGCAAAATCGAGTGCAGTGTTAGTTTTGAAAAATTGTTTTCAGCTACTATGAAAAATCACACTTCTTATGAGAAAGTAAACTGGAAGTTCATCAGTGCATACACCACACTCACCAAAACAAATTTTATTGACGTAGTCAAGTTCTTGTTCGAATCCAGCTATTTGAAAGTAAATAAAAGTTTCTATCGACAAACAGTAGGAACAGCAATGGGAAACCCAGCGCCGTTAGGACTAGCCAACCTAACAATGAACAAAATAATCAACATAGCTACAAAAAAATTAGACTTCGATATACCTCTGATGAAATTATATGTAGATGATATGCTACTGACCGTACCAAAAAACAGAACCCAACAGGTACTACATGTTTTCAACAATACGTACCTCACAATAAAGTTCACAATCGAAGAAGAATCAGAACAGAGTCTCTCCTTTTTAGACGTAAAACTGACAAGAACTACAGAAGGAAGGATTATGTACGAATGGTACAACAAAGCGACCAATTCATATAGAATTTTAAATTACAAATCTAATCACCCACTATCACAGAAAATAGCCACCATAACTTCGTTCAGAAACAGAATCAAGAAAATTTGCCACCCCGATCCACTTAAAGACAACATCTATAAACTACATGATTTGCTGATTAAAAACAACTACCAAAGTTAGTAAATAAACTACTACTAACAAACGACCAATCAACCACTAATAACCATATAACCGACGAAGCGAAATATAAATAATTCATGTACGTACCTCAAATATCACATAAAATAAATAGATATGTAATAGCAACAACAGAAAACTATCTTTTTATAGCACGAAAACAATAGGTAAATTATTTACAAGAACCAAAGATAGGGACTCAACAGAAAACAAAACGTAAGCGATATACCATATTCCGTGTAAAAATTGGCCAGGCGTATATATCGGACAAACCAAGCAATACCTCCGAAAACGAATGTATCAACACGAATACGATTTTAGAGGAAGAAATAGGAACAAAAAAACCACTCTAGCTAATCGTGCATTCAATAATAACCACATTTTCGACTTCAATGACCCTACTATACTTGACACCGTACCATTATACAATAGAAGAGCCATCAGTGAAATGATACACATAAAAAGCAATAAACTTAAGAAGAGATACAAACAACTTAAACAATATCTATAACAATATCATCGAAAACATATAAAGCAGAAGAAAAGAGCTAACCATACCAGCCTACAGGATGCACGCCGGTGATAAACGATACAAAAACAAGAAAAATAAACGTAAAAATGAACTAAGAATATGAAAGTATGGAGTGCAATAAAAACAGAGTATAATATGAATAGCCCTTTAGTTTTAAGTTTTTAATTAATTAGACCAGGTATGATTAAGTCATAATTGTTTAAATATTGTATTTTCATAAATAAATGTCACAGCCTAACGAAGTGAGCCGACTAGGCACACGAAACGTGCAAATCTAAGAGTTTACTTATACAGTCCGCATCCCATAAAGATAGATCCGAATTTACATACACGGACGTTATTTTAGCAACGTAATAAGGAAAATGAAATTAATCGGTTTCCCTGGTGTCTTCACTACATTCTCTACAAGAGATTGTTGCAAGAGTCAAGCATACAGTTTTTTAACACTTTAGCAAAAATACTTGGACTTTCGGTCTGAAGTTCGAGGACAGACTTCACATCTTCGTTTCTTTGGTAAAGAACGTTCATCGGCACTCTTTGATCGTGATGGTCTAGCTAGCTATTGGATTACTGAGTGTTCGTGGAATTCGGTCATTACTTTCTCTTTGAGTTTGGTGATTCTCCACCAATTGATAAGCAAGCGTCTTCAAAAAATCACGTCTTCGCATGGTATAATTATCTGTATTATTATGGAACACAACTTTATAGCAGCTGTATTCAGAATTGAAAAATACCGTAAGTGGCCAACTGCGGCTATTTCTTGAAACGTCATAGGTAGCTGAAAGTTTGTCCATTGTGTCGACGCCTCCTTTACTTAAATTGTAAAAAGTCACAATTTCTGGTTTTTGTTTTTCATTTCTTTTGTTATCTATTGAATCATCATGGTGTAGTGTAGAAAACAGAACAATATAAGAAATAACTGTGATATTTGTCTGGAAACCAAACATGCTCGAGGGCCATTTTCTGTCGGCTGTAGTAAGGAGACTTAAAGGACGACTCTTTTTTGTTTTTCCTTGAAGTTCCCACAGAAGTGAGGCTATGTTCAAACAATAACCGTGCCATCAGTGAGTAGCAGGTAAACTAATTGTCAAATATTGCATCCAGTTTTAGATATTGGTTCAATAAAACGAATGACGATTTCTTCACTGCTATTGGACTGCTTGAAAGGACTTTCGGGTTGGCTTCCAACATAAACCTCCATATTTACAGTGCAGAAACACTTTGCATCCATTAAAGCAAAAATTTGTATCCCGTATTTCGAACGCTTATTTGGGATGTATTGTCGTAATGAGCACCTATCACGAAATAATTGAAATTGCTCATCGATTGTCAAGTATTCGCTGGGAGAATAAATTGTCTTACATTGGGATGTAAACTGCTGAAATATAGTTCTGATGCCGGCTAGCTTATCAAATTTTTGACGCTCAGTTCGAGTTTTTTATTCAACAAACCTCAGTGATGCGAACAAAAACCTGAATCTATACAGAGACATTGTCGTTGTAAGCTTCGTAACCCGTGTGTTATCTGTTGCCCAAAGATTGTCTAAATTTTGTCTTCCGGAGTAATAAAATCCTGCCAGGTACAGCAGGCCAAAGAAAGCACAGAGTTCTTCTATGGTTGTATCTTTTATTGTGTATTTATTTTTTTCTTAATACGATGCTGCATTTTCTCGAATTTTATCCTTAGTTCTCAAAACGATTTCCTGTAACTAACATATCATCTGTCACAAACAATTGCCAGCAGTCCAAATGGGGTTTTGCCTGTCTGAACTGTCTTCGAATTCGAACACATAGTAAATGAATAATTATATTTTCAGCCCGGATTTTTACATTTTCTCTTGACACAGTTGGCATCTTGAAGCATTTTGTAGATTTATCCATACCCAAATAAAATAAATGAGTATTGAAATCAATTTCAATAATAGCAGCCTCTTTTTCTTCGCTGGGGTCAAAGTTATCTTCAAAAAAAATTTCTTCTTCGCTGAAGTTGAATTTTTCTTCCTCTACGTTCTCCATCTCTGAGTCTTCAGCATGTTCTGAGCTTGCACCTCTTCATAAAAGCGTAGCAAACTAGCCTGTTCTTTCTCAAAATCTCCCATCCTGTATCAGAAAATAAAATATTATATTACATAAACTGACAATAAAACAATGAAGTTCCAAAAAATCAAATATCACAGAGTTCGCTCAATGTAAAACGAAAAGAATAACACAATAGTTTCTTACTATTACAGGCTATTAGGTATACATGTATACATGTATATGTAACACTATACATGTATATGTAAATATAAAATATAGAAAAAAAGCACTTACCGTCGATTGTCGAAAATGTCACTAATTTAGTTTGTTGGGATCCGAAGCAAAAATACGCGAAACACTCTGACGCTACCAACTCTACTGCCAACCGTGTACTGATTATAGAACGAGTCAATAGCGTTAGATCCACGGCGCACAAGCGCTTTGTGAAAATTACGCGCGGCAAGGAGATACCTAATTTAATATTTAACATTTGGGTCTGCGAGCCCCAGCAGACTAATGAAAGGTTATATCCTAGTGAAAGGTTAAATCAGACTAGTGAGAGTGGTTATTTCCAACTAGATATGCTGCAGTATGATACGCTATAGCCTCGAATTTGTTTCTT
>WYDF02044215.1:0-12339 GCA_009867245.2 Adranes taylori | reverse complement strand
CAATAGCCTATCAAAATCGTCGTTCTGATTGGAAAGCCAGACACCACCGCAGCAAACTGCCTTGCAGACCCTTCCCAGATCCGCCAGCTCGAATAATCCAAACTATACAGGAACCTCCTGAGGATCTCCAAGATATCCTTGAATTAATCCCACTGTCCCTGAGATGATTCCTAAAATTAACAGAAAAAAGTATTTGGATTTTAAAATCGCTTGATTTTCATGTTTTACGGGAAAATGGAGCGCGAAAGACTAAACCTATTTCAAGGCGTTCACTTCAGTACTGAAATTATAAAGAAAGAATATCATTCTTGTGCAACGAGATCGACAAATTTTGGAAAATGTGATGTTCGAATTGAAAGCAATCAAGAAGCATTAATTACATCGCCATCGGAAAGTAATATCTATCTTGAAGTCGAAATAAAAATACCAGCTCCAGATGCTGAAGGTGCTGTTGTGCCTGATTTAAAATTAATGAATAATGCATTCGTGTTTCTCTTTGAAGAAATGAAATATTTTATAAATGGACAAGAAATTGATAGTGTGAAAAATCCTGGAATGACGAGTTTTCTGAAAGGCTATGTATAATAAAGCGCCGACCAATGCATTAGAAGATTCTGGCTGGTGTCCTAATAATCAGAAATTGAATTTTCTCGATAAAAAGAAGTTTTACATCAGTAGTCCTCTCATTTGATTGAGCGATAACACAAAAGATGTAGAGTTTACAATAACGCGAATTGATTGGAAAATTCCACACATTACATTAAGTGATAGAACTCGTCTTCAGCTCTATTATGGAATTAATAAAAACAATGTATAAAAACAAAGGAAATGCGCTGTCACCTGCCATCTTGGATTTTCACATGACAGCTGCCAAACGCAAGACCTGTTCCAAATTACCGAAAACCTACCGCTCTGCGGAACGGGTAGTATTTTAGAGCGATTCATGAACATTTTTGGGAGGCTCGGGCCAAATCGGCGGTCTGCTAGCTACTACTACTATTAATAGTAAAAGTTGGGAATTAAACCATTTGTAAAAGGAAAAGCACCTACGCCTCGGTTTATAGTGTTACTCCAATTTGTATGAAAATGCATTTTTTATATAGCTGTTCCTATGTACCTGTTTTCATACCAAACAAATATTTCGTTTACTTAAAAAAAATAATCAGAATTGAAAACATAAAACACATATATACTAACATCATGCCAAAATTTATTCACTCTTATTGAAACGTTACTCAAAATGTTGACATTAAAAAATTATATCATACATCTTTTAGTTTCTTTTGGAAAATGCTGAACGGCGTTTGATGAAACGAAGAATATCAGAAGAAATTAATTTCAAAATTTTAAAGGATGTAAAGCGAAAGTTACAATCAATGTTTGTAAGTGTCTTGTATCCAAATACAGAAAAGCATCGTAACACTTTTACTAACAACGAAATTTTGAGCAAATACATAATTGACACGGTAAATATATTAAAAACGAAATATCGTATTTTTGCTAAGAACAGAAAGGAATTTATGTTTTACTAATTTTAGTAATGAAGCTTAAAGTTTATAAAGATTATTCGATATTACTTAGTTTTGTCTTAGACAGCTTCTAGAATATTAATCCAGTCCGCGCCGCTGTTCGGCTGTGCATTACTTATGAAATTTTCCGTGTAAACGAATTAGACATAATTATTTCAACGCAAACCGAAAACAATAATCCATTTTTTGATTTTTAGACTAATGTCGATGCAATGAGACATAAAGATCAAATATTTCTGAAAACAACTTTTCCATGGGTTCTTCGTCCATCTACACAATTCATGACCATATGGCAGACAATTATTCTAATTTGTTCGCTAATTGTTTTAATATCTTATCCTTATTTCGTTTTATTTATGACTCGCCCACCGTACTTATATTTTGTCTATTTAAGACCATTAATGTATTTCTTTTTCGCTACTGATATGGTAATTCAATTGAGCACAGCAATTATTGATGACGAAGGTAATATTTTAATTTATGTTTTACTGGCATGTATGTTTTATGTTTTACCTTTAATAAATTTATTATATAAATTTATTAAAGGTGCAATTATTAAGTAGTTTTATTTATGGCAAAGAAGAATTTAGAGACCCCTCCCCCTACAAATTTTAATTAATATTACGGCATGTTTACCATGACTCAACTGTATTCAATATTTCTTGTTTGATAAAATTACTGAACTCCTATAAATAGTAATAGCGGCTAATATTTCACAACGTTGGAAAGATAACCTAGAGTATCATTGTATTTATTTACATGTTTTTGTTTTGAAATATCAATCATTCAATGTCTAGTAGCGTTTCAATATTCGTAAAAACATATATGCTAGTTTCACATTACAACATACTAGAATCATAAAATTAACAAAACTTTAATTTCACAATACATACGGGTTTCTATATTACGAGCTACTTTGCTGTATTAGCTGCTATTATTTGCTATATTCTCTAAGTATTCCATAAGTATTATATTCTGTGAGTGCGTTTATGTGATAACGTACGTGAGCTTGCGTTTAGAAAATTTTATCAAAATTATTTACCAAATGGTAATATAACAAAATACAAATCTATCTAAGTAATAAAAGAATTCGGATTAATATAAATTTTTTATTTAGACTTTATTTAATTCCAACAGCAAAAAAGTCACGCCTCTGTATATAGGTTAAAATTAGTTGACTATACACACAAGTTTTTTCCTTCGGGTAATCATGGAGTGCTAGACCGTCACGAAAAAATGGCCCGCTAAAAATGTGACTCAAAAACAGTCAGATAATTCATCGCATTTTTAAGCGCCGCGACGCGTCAGAGGAAAAGTTGTATGTAGTTTATAAGCAAAAATTCGTGGACGTGATCCCCACTCCATCTTTCACATACTGAAGTCCAACGTTTGGTTACATCTTGCATAAAACATAAGTTGAACCTTTTAGTTTTGAATGTCACCTTTTAAGTCGTCTATTAAATTCAAATAGCACAATAGTGTTTAGGGTAAACTAAACAACATTAGTCTAACCCATGAATCTCCCGCCTACCCATGAATCCCCCGGTCCCCATATTTGCCTACGGCTGCTCTTAACTCACATTTTCCCCGTACTTGCCTACAGCGCGGTTAGCTGCGCTTCCGGTTTGGCATGGCCTACAATCCCTCTTCACTCTCTTTTCGGCTTATTTCTAAAAGAGCAGGCTGGTCTTCATGTCCGGTTTGCGTAAAATTGAGGTCCGTGGGTCTTACATTTGTTCCCCAAGTTTGACTACCAAAATATAAGAAAATATACAGGGTGTTTCTAAAAAGGTTTAAAAAAATATTGCTCTAAATCAGTTAAGTATGTAAATTTAGTTGCCCACACTGGAAAAATTAAGGCTCCCTGCTCTAACATATGTTCCCCAAATTCTATTTTTTCAGCATTCATAGGAACCGAGATATTTAGGGTAGTACACTTTTTTTAGGTCAATTTCTCTAATGCTATGACGTGTGACTCTTTTAAACTAGCTTAATCGCTTAAGTATTAAAGGAACTTTCGACACGAGAAATTAAAAAATATATTTCGAATCTTTTCGAGAAAATGGACCCTAAAGTTAGCGAAACAAAAAACATCCTGTATATATGTTAAATGTGTGATATTGGAAAAAACTGTTTCAAATAAAATCGAAGGGCGTTATGTACCATATAAATAAAGTTTATTCGAATGTCCTAGCGTTTATCGTTCCTGAGATATTTCAAAAAGTATGGTAAGCTTCATACGTGGCAAACCACTTCCTGTACAATTTGGCAACATGGGACTTTTTTATTCGACGCATAATACAAGGCACTATTTGTGTGCACAATTTCAATCTCCTAGTATAAAAAAACGAAAAAAACCGTTCTGCGGGCTCAGAGTTTACACCTGCTACCAAATTTCATCCAGATCGGTCCCATAAAGAAGGAAAAATTCTTGAACATACAGACGTACGTCCGTACATACGTATGTACATACTAAGAGACACCGAAAAATCGACCTTTCTTTTATTTTTTTGAACAAGAAGAAATTTTTTAGAAAAAAGTTTTTATATGAAAAATTGTTCCTTATAACCCCCGACCCCTTTGAATTGCGTATTAAAGTATTGCAGTAATTTCAATACCAGAGACGCACTAAGGTGAAACAGAAAAAAATGTCAAAACATGAATCATTGAAACAAAACATGATCTTTCATATACCATATAGGTATATAATACCTATATGGTATATGAAAGATAAAAAGTGTCATTTGGCTTGTCATGTAGAATAATGCGTTGCAGGAAAGACTGTTACAAATAGCTTCCCGTAGTTTCACGGCGCGGCTATATGATTATTAGTGTTTTCAAACGCACATTGATTTTTTTTGTTCTATGAGGTTAGGTTAACTATATTTGCAGTAATACAATTGCTGGAAGTTTATTAATCATTTTAATAGAAGATAAATTAGATCAAATTATTCAAACCTTCTTGTTATCAAATTAAATCACAATAAGCTTTTGTAGACTTGACTATGTTATAATAAGTATGCGTATATTATAAATAAGTTTGACTAAAAATTTTTCAGGAAAAATTATTACGAAACATCAAGCAATATTTGGTTATAGAATAAAATCTATGATATTTATTTTGGATTTAGTGGGTATTTTACCAATTGAATTCATATTATATTTGATATATAGTGACAAACGAGAAACGGTACTACTTGTAAGATTAATAGAGTTTAATCACTGCCTTAAATTATTTCGAGTAAGTATATAATATCTTTAAAACTCAAATACAATATACAATATTTAGAATCAATTTTTAAAAACTAAAATAGAAAGAAGACAAAATTAAAAGATTGCAGCGTTATGATTAATTTTTTTGGTAACACCAAAAACATTACGGCAAAAATGACTTCAAATGATTAAATTATATTTACAAGCTTTTTTTCAAATTAGGTTTTGGTTTGTCTGTTTCTTAAATTGTTTACTTGCGTTCAAAACTGAGAACTCAGTTTTGAACCACATCCAACGTACCAATTTCTTCTCATTCTCCACAAAAAAAGTGGTGGTGATAATGTAGACAATTTGAAAGACATTTAGATTCTCAGATATATAAATATTTTTTTGAAAATCCGAAATAAATATTTTATCAGCTAAGTTAATTTATATAAGGTAATATAAATTAACTTAGCGTTATTTAAGTTTTGCGCGATTATTTCATTCATATTTTTTTCATTCATATATACTGTCAATTTTTTTATATAGAAATATGCTAATTAAATGACCAAATTGTTCGTTTTTCCATTTTGATACTTTATACGCGGTAATATATTTTACTTACCAACTGGCACTATCCAGATGTAATGTTTCTTATAGCTCTATCCGTTTGTTACACTGGTGTAATACGAGTGAAAGTTTATCTTCCTTTTTGTGTACGTTTGAAGAGTTAGTGGCGTTGGCTGTTTATTTGCGTTAACAAGAGTAAACGGGTTTAACATTTTTAGCACCAAGGCGATAGCAAGTGTAAAAGTTACACTTATGGTTATGTACTTTAAAAATTAATTATTAATCTCAACACCATCATCGAATGATTAAAAAAAATTTCTTGATTGATTATTTCAAGAAATTTATAAAAGTCGTACCGTCTGAAAGGAAAAATAAACATAAGCTCAAACTTAAAAGTGCAACACTAGCAACAATTACACTACACTGCAAACGAACTGACACCTAACATTGCAACAATAATAAAAACATGTGGTTAAGATGCATGACTTCCACTGCAGAGTCCCGGGTTCGATCCCCAGCGCAGACAATAGTTTGCGTTGTTGATCGAATCTAGGCAACTCACGTAATTATAGGAGGAAGAGGTCCGTAATTATAGGAGGAAGGTAACTATAATTTATCATGCACATCTATAGGGGTAGATGTAAAACTTCGGTCCAGTTTGTGCGGGTTGGCACGCACTACACTATAAAGATGTCTTTACGAGTTAACCAATAAAGGTTGGTAAAGACGAAATTATCTGATACCCAACCTATCAGCGTCGACGGCAGAGGCTCGACGTTAAACAAATAGACGGTAATAAGCTTACACGGCAGAAATAGGCCGACTATAAATAAATATATATAGAAATAGAATTTGACATATAGTATTTTGAAAAATACGTCTAGGCATTTAAGGATTTTCTTAAGGGAACTTTTATTAAGGTTCCCAATTGACGTTAAATGCAGAAGAATCAAAAAGAGTCTGGTATTTTTACTACTTTGTGTAAGATTTCATAATGTCTTACTAGTATGATATCTCATTTAATTTCATTGGCATAGCTTGACACCCGATTGGTTCTAATTTGGTATACTTAATTTTCGAGTGTGATTTACTCATGATTATTTTGCTTTGTCAAGAGAATGCGTCTCCGACAGTAAACGTCTAAACAAAACCCTACATTAAGGAATCAGAATGTGCTCGTTGACCAACTAACAATGACATGACTGTTTTTTCAGTGAAACATGAGTATTTTTTCCTTTATAATATATATATTACATTAAATTATTTGTCTAGGTCATATTAATATTCGAGAAAATATCTCAATCCTTCGAAGTAAATACAGACGCATTTAAAAAATTTACGTATACATTATATATGTTATATCCATCTTATATCCTTGGAATTATTTACTATGTTATTGCTTGTAGTCACTGGTAAGTTTTTATATTTTTTCTTTCATTAATAGTATAATTATATTGCAAGTTAGAATATAAAGAGAAGACAGTAATCTATTTGCAGTATTTCTCTTAACGTGTTACACATTGAATTTCGGGAGCTATACTTGCACGATTACTATTCTATTAACGACAAAAGTTGTGATTGTTTAGTTACTTGTTTTATAAAACCTTAAAGAAAACCCTATCGCTCAAATAAAATAAATATGATTCTCCAGCACTCAGTAAGAAAAATAAAATGATATCTCTGGAATTTAACATCGTCAAGGATTTTGATAACAGAATGAAAATTTTTGAATTGGCGAAAAAGTTTAAGGTACCAGATTCCATAGTAAGAACAATTATTAAAGGTAAAGAAAAACATCTTGATGCGTTCAAAAACACTCAGCTCGTGAACTCAAGCACACTACGTTAAGCTCACGGTATTATTTGTTAAATGGAACCTCATGCTGAAATGATGGTGCAATATTCATGTAAATGTGAAGATTGTACAGTGAACATTGCTTGTTATGCAGTTACACTAATTTTTGGGAGGTTGAAGATAAGAGTTAGATAAGAATTTTTTTATAAGCTGTTATTTGTCGATATTTGTATGTGTTAATTTTTAACTATGCAAAGACTTCATTAGAAATAGTCACAAAAGAATTAATATCTTGAAGCTTTTCAGAGCTTGTTTGCTTTTACTACAAATTTTTCAAAAATAAGTTATCACAAATCTAGATAAGCAGGAAAAGATGTCAGTCCATAGCAACCGTAGATAGTACAGTCAGAATAAAAGAAACTACAATTCATAAAAACTGTATCATAAATTAGGATCATTTGTAATTTTCAATTTTAGGCCTTGTACCGAAGGTTCATGGGCCGTAGAATATATTAAAAATGATAATAACAAACTGAATAACTCAGCAGATGCCAATAAAGACTTATTACTTACTTCAGTGTTTTATGGTTTACTAGTACTGGCCTGTACTGGTGGACGAATCTACTACATGGATATGTCGGAAGTATTAATATTAATGTTTTTTGTTATCGTCTCAATATTTGTCTACACATATTTGGTATCAGATTATTCGGCCCTTTTAACACTAGGAACTATTGAAAAGTAAGTTTACTCTTGGAATATGATTCAGATGATGTCATATATTTTCATTATATATATATACATTTATTACATATTCTAACTTGTAGAAAAAAGAGGGCATCGCTGATTTAGCTATTGACTTAATTCAATTTATTTTTATTTCCAGGGACTTATTTATAGATAAAGTTCAGACACGTAGAAAATATATGGTATCGAGAAATTTACATCGTTCTTATATACAGAGGATGAATATATATTTAGAAGGCATCTGGTATTTCAATCGTGGCATGTCACTAAAAATGATTATGTACGATTTGCCAAGAAATTTATACGAAAATCTCGCAACTGATAAGAATGTACATTTACTCTTATCTTGCCCATTGATTGAGGTATGTAATATTTGTAATAGATTTTTTTTTATCCTTTCCTAAAGGCAAACCAAGGGTTAAATGAAACCGTATAATATGAAATTTCAAACAAAAGATGGGTAATACATTTTTGCACATTTTGTTTTAGATGTGCGACTCAAAAATGATACGCATTCTAGCAAGCAAAGTAAATGCAGAATTGTATCCGCCTAATGAATATGTTCTTAAAAGCGGTGTTACATCTGCTGAAATGTTAATTATTGATAAAGGATATGTTGAAGTAAGTTATGAAAGAAGTATATTCTAGAAATCTTAAGTGAATATATAAACGAAAATTTTACAATACATCAAAAACAAATTTAAGATTATTCAATGTAACGAATTATTGAAGCATCCTAAAAAGCATAACATAGCTATTCCTAAAAATATTAATTTTTGTATTTTAGGTGATTACTCCAAGTACAAATAGAGTTGAACGTATTGCTGGGCCAAAATACTGCCTGAATGTTATTGACATGTTTTACGGTATACATTAATAATCAGTCATCCTTAGTTTATTCTACTACACACAAATTGATTAATAAATTTAAATATATCCATAGTTAACAAACTTTTTAACCAGCTTATCGGAGATACCCATCCATAATAAATCCTACTGGCGATTATAATGTACATTCTACGATTATAATATACGTACTAACTTATCTAGGTCGATATCCTATTTAAGCAGATAATATATTGTGATTACGTTAAAAATATGTGATTTACAGGCAGAAAGAAATAATCTCAAATATCACTTTGAATATTTTGAAGATTTTTTCATGAAGTTATTTAGAGTTATGCTACAATAAACATACTTACATTTAAATAATAATTAATACATTTGATATTTTTATTAGATATTTGTATATTTTTCCTAGGTTTACCCACTTATTATAATGTGAAAACTTTAACAAATGTTAGTATGCTGAAAATATCTTGGACAGACTTTAAATACGCGTTGTCACATAACAAAAGTTTCCTAAATACCGTAGAAACTCTTGTTGCTGAAATGAAACGTAGTTTAGTGAGTATAAGATATTTTGTAGCTATTCAATTTAAAAAAAAATTCTGTTACCATACTGAGAGGATATATGGTTTTCTTCCTAGTGCCTCAAAGAGCGATCCAATACTTACGTAATATTTATTATTACAGGCTGTTAAAAAAGTATTTCGTGATCATCAAGATGAAATGCAAAATGTTTATGTGTATCAGGATATAAAATCATGGGTAATATTTCCAACGAAGAAATTGCATCCCATGAATCTAGATTATCAAAAAGGATGGAGTGGATTAAATTTATTTAAGTAAGTGTTAGATTGCACGGGCACGGCTTGATAGATTGATATATTGCACCAACACACATTGTATGAACAGTACCAAACAATATTTGTGCACTTAAATGTATTAACATAAGCATCCGTGTTTTCACTTAATTATAATTTTGAATTTAAAAATAACGAAAATAATATATAATAATTATTATTTAATCGTTAAGAAATTTATTTCCAATTATATATCTATAATGTGTTTCGATGCACTACACAGTAGCTACGAATTATGAAAGGTTTTTAAAAAAGACCATCAGGTGCCCGCATTTTAAGGTCCCCAATTCACTGTTTGGTGTTGAAGCCATCTAGTATAACTTTATTATTTCAATTTATAAACCTATACAATTTTTGTATATGAATAGTCTAAAAACATGGACATAACAGTTTTCATTCCAATTTAAAAAAAAGTCGTGGACGTGTATTTTATATTTTGAAAATATGCAATATACATATTTATACTATATTCAGAACATTTGAGGTATTAGTACACCATGACAACAAACTCATTTAGTAGTTTAACATTCAGTTTGATTAACAAGCAAATGTCAGTATTTCATTAGCGCTAGAGTAGAGTAGCATAACTAAATTCGAACAAGTATCTAGGTTAGATGCCTCGTTTTATTAATACCTGGTTTTGAAATATATACTTTTCCATTTAAAATATATGCATCAGTTGTATATTTAAATCAGAGATGGGAAACCTTTCTGTTCCCGATTTGTTTAAATTTTTATATTTTTATATGTTACATAAAAAAACATATTCAGGTTCTTGTTGCGAAGAAGAACCATAATGCCAAATGGTAATTTTATCTATATTTATTCTATGGTTTGTGCAATAATGGCATTTATGTATTGTATGATTTGTCCATGCTTGTTTATCTATAAAGCAACATTTTCATCATATATTGTTAATATAATTGTGTTACCAATTAATTTCTTCATGTTTTTCGATATGTAAGTATTTATTTACTTTACTACTAATTTGTAATGAAATTTTATGAAAATTAAATGCTTACTGCTTCTAATAGTGAAAAATATTTAACGTTTCTATGTCTGGAAATGATTTAAACAACTATAACTTTTCACTTTTCAATTCGTATGCTGCTTCTTATGCTTCATTGTTTGGATTTTTGTAAACTTCATTTTTGTGCAAGAATCCGTTATCACGTGATTTCTTGACAAGCTAAAAGATAATTCAGGTTATATTTCTATCAGAAAATCGCTTTCCTGTTTATATTATGCCTAACTGACCTAGTATTTGCTTATAATAAATCCATTAGCTTGGTTTTACCAATCTCATTTTATCTGTATTATAGATACGTTCGCATGCATGTGTGTTATTACAATAGTTCGAAAATACTAGTAACACATCCTAAAAAAACTGCTAGACATTACTTAATGTCTGGTTTCCTGCTTGATTTTGTAACAGCACTACCGTATCATTTGTTTTTAAAATATTTTATGAGCGAACAACTTGCTTCGAAAATGGAACTTTTCAAAATACTTCAATTAAAGAAAATACCCGGAGCGTTTGCTTATTGCGAAAAAGATTATTTGAAGAAGCAAAGTCTTGTTGTGTAAGTTTGTATGGCAGTCATAAATTTCTTCAGTATGTTAAATATTATATTCTGATATAGACTTAACTATTTAATTTAAATTTACCATATTCTAGAACAATGTTTAAATATTATATCATCACGTTGATTATATTGAATTTCATGTCGTCTGTATTTCTCGTATTCACGATGAAGTTTATTGAAAAAGAAGATGGCACATTACAAATTCTACCCAACCCAGATGGATGGGTATATACACAAAGAAATACTCAACTACGTAAGATTAAGTTTTTAGTATTTAAATAACTTTGCATACACAAAACCTTTAATATATCATTTTATATAATGTTATTTTATAACGTTCCATATTATTTTCTTATAATGGTTTATTTAACGTTTATAACTTTTAATTGGCTAAAAACAATACAAACATGCTCGGAACAAAGATAAATGCGACGCATAAATAGATAGTACAGACAAATAAAGCGAAAATGGGGTAAATTCGGACTGAAAGCTGACGAAAATCATTGATTAGCACTATTATTATCATTACTATTCTGCCGCGCTAAGCGCAAAAGGCTTTTCTGCAAAATTGGAAAATTGTGGTATTTTTACTTTATTAAATTTTTTGAATGTCCTCTACTAAGCGATTTATTGCTTAACTACGAAGAAAACGGGAACAATCGATCATAATTAAGAGGGCACATTTGCAGAGTATATAAAATTTGCGAGGGGATAAGGACCTATCCTAACAAAACTAATGCATACTGGGCTTACCTGCTGCTACGTTAGGTAGTTACGCCCCAAACGCTTTAGTATCATGCAGATGTGCCATATTGCTTACGCATAATATATACGAAACTTACTTGTAATTTACGTTTTAAAAGGGGACGGGTATTTTCATAGATGATGATTTAACGATGAAGGAGAGGGAAATACAAAAAAAAAGATTAAGGGCACAGTTAGGGAAAAAAGGAAAGGTGATGAAAGAACAAGAGTCGCATACAGGAAGACGTGGATCGCAGAGGAGGTTTAGAATTGGAATGAGAAGGAAGGTAAATTGATAAAGGGGATAGGATGTTTAACGAAAAAAGGGGAAGAAAGAAGAGGAATGGAGGCCTAGAATCAGGGAAATTAGGAGAGCTATGGTGGTGCGGATTGGAGGTTCGTCGATGGGGGGAGGATAATAACAGTGGGGAAGGAACGGAGAGAAGGAAGGGTCAGGGGGGAAGGGAC
>WYDF02044204.1:0-12339 GCA_009867245.2 Adranes taylori | reverse complement strand
ATATATAATGAAAAGTTAATAATCAATTAATTTGCAATAAAACACGATGAACACGAACTGGACCGAACAACTGTGTAACTGGGTGCTCCTAACATTTATTTTCGACTACGAAATCCGTGCCCCTGTATATTTCAAGTATGCGGTTACGTCGCACAAACAACTTCGACGTGGAGTCTAGTAAAATCAAAGACTGACTGATTTAAGTTTCTTCTTCTAAATCAAAACCAAAACTATTTTATTGCCCCCTTTTCCCTTGTCAAGGCACAAATCTGCACCCGTCACACCATAACAAACATGTTGTCAAAAAGATAACTTATCATCTTACGATAATTGAATTGAATATATTGTGTTCTTCTTCAAATTAAGTAAGTTCCTCAACATCTACCTGGAAACATCCATCCATAGACAATGTCAGGGCAGACTTAGTGCTATCATCACAAATAACATTTTGCTGTTTAAGTTCTGAATTACGTTCTGAAACTGAGGGACTTATTTTTACTAGCCATGATAGTATAATCCGCAAGCGTTAGAACAAAATGCGAGAAAAGATGGCAGATACAACTTGCCAAATATGCACGTCTCGCCAGAAACTCCAATTCATCAATACGTTCGGAATATAATAAAACTAAGTACATTTAGCGACATAACGCAATTTAAGAAGGTCCCTGTTTTCATCATATTCTTACGTTGTTTTAGTTAAAGATACCCTACAGCGTTAATTATATTGAAGAAGTAAGCCTAAAGCTCAAGAGGTAAAGCCCATTAAAATATTTTTGTTATCCTACAAGCTACAACGTTTTTCTACTAGAGTCGTTAGAAAAAAGTCATCCAGAAAAAAGCGTTTTATATAAATCGTGATTCTTGATTTTAGGCTACAATTAAGTTTCTCCGAAATGCAAACTGTTTAATGAAAAAAAAGTTGTTCTCAGCAGCGACTTCATTTGATTCTTGTTTTGTATAACATCATTTGCTTATATTTATAAAATAAACATTAAACTTTATTTGATAAAAAAGTTGCAAAACAAAGTTAATGAAAATTTGGTTAATAAAACTGAAACACAAAAATGTAAAACTGTGAATAATTAATCTGACAGCAAAAATAACATCGATTGAAAATTAATCAAATCAAGAAGTTTCATTTTTTAAAATTAATTAATATAATTATTTTTTGTTATTTTTAGTGTCTGAATCATTTACAAATTTTAACTCTAAATTATATTAAATTTAAATATATAGTTGGTATTAAAAACCATTTTATTTTTTAATTATTTACAATTTTTTTACTATTAGTTTTGATTAAATCATAGTCAAGAAAATTAAATTAATAGTTAATGTGAAACCTTTAAACTAAAACTAAGATTAGAACCTCAACTTACTGTGAGTTAAAATACACTCGATGAGGTCGCGATTTTGCAATATTAATTGCTTCTTTATAAATTGGATCGACTTTATACAAACTCAAACCACTTTGAACAATATCAGTATCTTTGTATGTATACAAATCAAAACCATATTTTTTAACAAAACTTACGTACTGATTGAGCTTTTCTTCTAATGTTGGATCCTTAAAAAAATGAGGGCCTCAATAAGAAAATGTTTGTGAATAAATTTAAACTATAAAGACTAACTTTGTTCGTAATGAGATCATGATATACATTAAAATCTCGCGTCAAATCGGCAACACCAGCTGCTCGAATCTTTGCTTCGATGAAATTCAAATCGAAATAGATTGAAAAATCCTTAAACAAGCCAGCTTCCCGCAAATGATATCCAATATATTGAAAAATGTAATTATCATTCGGCAAATTAGCGAAATTTTTATCGCATTTGTCGCGATACGCTTCAACCAATTGATGATGTTTTGCGCTAATCTCACTTTTATATGCTGATTTTAAATAATGGAGAAGGACATGATGGATACCATAAATATAAGTACTTTGACTTTCGCTAAAATATAAAAGAAATTACATAATGTTTATTTTAATACTTACGTAATACCAACAAGGAAACTATCATTACAATTTTTAATTATAACAAATGGCTTAAAAAAGCGAATGGTTCAAGATGTATGGTGCCATTTCTCCCATTATTATAAGGGATCATCAGCATTAGTAGCATTACGGTCGAAACATTTGAAAGACTACGACAAAGTGATTGAAACACCAACCGCCTGTTCGTTAGAAATGAAAATTCGTCTTATAAATTATTTATTTATAAATGCAACCAGCATTACACTTGTTAGAGGAGTTAGTAATTGATGATTAGACTAATTAAGACAACCAGCTTTGCGACAATTTCGACTAATTAAGAATCATCAATTACCAACTCCTCTAACAAGAGTAATGCTGGTTGCATTTATAAATTGATAATTTATAAGACGATTTTTTTTTTCATTTCAAACAAACAGGCGGTTAGTGCCTTAGTGAGTTCGTCTAGTCTCTTAATAAAGAAGATTCTGATGAACCCTTATACTAATGGGTGAAATGACGCCATACATCTTGAACCATGCGCTTTTTTAAGACATTTGTTATGATTAAAAATTGTAATGATAGTTTCCTTGTTGGTATTACATACCTATTAAAATTAAAATCAGTGTTATGTGTTTTATCAGAAAAGCAACACTATAGACTCTATTTACTCTTCAAAACTATATGATGCTTTAACAGTAACTTTTAAAAACAATGTTTATCTTTCAAATTTTATATATGTACCTAGAAAGTATAAAAATTGCGAACTGAACACGTTTGCTTACTATTAAATATAGCAATTAAAATAACAACAATGTGGAGAAATATAATATTGAAAATGATCCAAATTTCAAGTTTTTTACGTACGCCTTTGTAAGTCGCGCGATTTATCGCCAGGTAATTCTGCTGATAGAATATTAAAATCTTGTCGTTTTTTTATTGGACTTAACGTAAACTCTTCTAAACTTCGCCCAGATAGTCAATAATATATTTATTTTTCTTTCATAAAGAAATGTGCACTAATACTGTTTTATATCGCGTTAATTAATCTAACAATAGCACAAATAAATGTAACTTATTTTAGAAAAATATAAATTACAAAACAAAAATAAATTACTTTTGTATTCTACGTATTGTACTTTCATGATTCAAGAAACAAAATGTTTATTAAATTATTTAACAAAAACTGAACCCACTAACCTGTAATGTGATACAATTAGCGATTTATCCTGCAATTTAATCAAAATTTCTTCAACCTTATGTTCATCTTCACTCCACATTGTTTGCAATACTTTCGGCATAATATTAACATCTTCAACAAAAATTGCAAAATCAATATAGCGCTGTTTTAAAGATGTCTCCAAGTCGGATATGCACATACTAATTGCCTCATAACGTTTCTTCATTAAACTATATATCAACATAAAATTTTAAATCAAAACAATAACACAAAATGTAATGAAGTTCTATTGAAGAACCGTAGAACAGTTAAATGTAAAAATACATCAAAGTGCCCCACATGTGGCAACATTCTTCCACATGAAAATCCTGAAATTCTATGCACAATTAACAAATGCATCCACTGTGGTCTTAATGACCCGACATTGGAAAGTAGTATGCAGCTTAAATTTTTAATGTACAACTTGGTACGAGGTAGTGATGAGGAACACCTCGTTTTAAAATTAAAAGAAGAGAGTAACAAGAGTTACTCCCTCATTTTCATTTTATAAATAAGAAATAAGGAAGACCTTATTTGTGACGGCCTCAAAAGAGGTAACTCATATGAGGTGAGGAGAAAAATGAACAGACTTATTGAGAATTTAGTACGATGTAATGTGATATCTATTGCTTATTCGTTTTTTCTTTGTTTGCTGGCCGCGTACACTCCTCGTGAAAGTAATGCTTACACTAATCTATTATTATAAATTACGGCCCTAACTTAACGGAAAATGCAAGCCCTCACGGATACGGTGTGCTCAATTATCATCATACACGATTAATGATTACGAAAATGAATCAGTTCATATAAAAAATAAATAAGCCCCCCTGGACCTCTGTACTTCTCGTCCATTAAAACCTGATTTGTGCAATATCTAGTTTCCAAAATGTGTACAAATGATCAATAAGTTAACTCAATTGTGAATGACAAATTGTAAAATTCATTTATAGTGGATTTCAGGGTTTTTAAAAATACTCAAAATATTTGCATTACTGTCGGTGCACAGACGAATAGATTGACCGAAGCACATATTTCAGATTTATTTTAAATAATAATAAAAAGCAAACATGTTACTATAGACAGGCAAAAGGAATTAATATAAAACTTTTCTGCTTCATCCTGAAGCCGTCATTTTCGGTTGACAAATTTTGCACAAAATGTTCAAATGGTTGACCTAAATGTGGATGTTAAAACTGAAATCAATCGGTCTTTGCTTTGAGGTTATGAAATGTCAGTTATGAAATATTTAAGTTTCCCAAATATCTTTAAATTACTTCCCATTAGCAGAATGTGTTGAAATTTGGTTGCACCTCTACATATTTTGGAACTCGAAATAAGGGTGAAAAATTTAATTGAAATGAGCGGATATTGCGAGGCCATCGTATAAAATAAAGTACCTTCCGGTTGACAGATTTTGCATAAAATGGATATGGATGATGAGGAAAGTCACCAAACAAAAATACTTTTGCATAAAATCTTATTCAATAATTCGAAAAACATATAAAATAACTCTTTTGAAGACAATAAGCAGTTTGCAGAAGTCGTTAATTGCACAAACGTTTACCAAGGCGTCCTTAAGCCATATGCGAAATTTAGGAACGATTAGTTACTCACCGGAAGTGGTTGGAATTTTACAGGTAACTTTCTACATAGATCATTCATGTCAAATTTGGTTGCAATCGGTTAAAGTTGTAGTTTTACTTCCGCTCAAGTTGTAGTTGTATTCCGGTGGTGACGTCACTTCTGGTGTCTCAATGTTTCCCGAAATCTATAGGGTTTGTCCCCAGATAGTCCTAATTACATATGCCTAAATTTCATTGCAATCGGTCGAACCGGCTAGACGCTATCGTGTCCACAGACGCACAAACATCGTTTAAAATAAAAAAATCGTCAAAATGGCTTCAGGTGTTCCTCAAGACGAAGATATGTTGAAATAGGGGTACGTGAAATATTGCAGGATTGTAATTCTTCCCTTCCAACACACTTCCTTCCCCATACATCACCCATGTGACCTTCATTTTTGAAAAAAGAGGAAACCTCACACATATAAATCTCCTCATATTTGAAAAAGTTATCATAAAGAGGCCTGGAATGAAATACCTAACAAATGAGGAAGTTAACATGACACGACAACCGCTGCATCGCAAGCATGCAACTATATTGTATTATAAATGTGACACAACAGCGGAAGCCGATACATCATACAAAATAAGTCCTCTTCTCCTTATAGCTGGCGCTACGACTAACGCGTGCTATGTGCACCAAACGAAGTAGTTACGTTGTACACAAATATTATCATCAACGAGTTTACTTTCCTCTTTTGCAAAAAAGGAATACCTCGTTTGAAGAGAAAAAGAAGAGCTGCTTTGAAAAAAAAGTGATGAACCTCTCTTTTAAAATAAAAGAGGAATTCCTCGTGGGAAAAAAACTTTTCGTAATCAATGATTAGCTTCGTATATGAAAGAAGAGTAACTACTTCATTTCATGACAACGAGGCCTCAAATGAAGTACCTCATAAATGAGGAACCCATCACTAGTCCATCACGCCTTTTTAACAAACGATCACTAGATGGCGCTATAGATGTGAAATTACAATATACGTAAAACTTGACATTTGTTATTATTAAATATTAACAGCTCACAAATCGGCACACTAATTTGTTTATAATGAGCATTCAAACTCTTATCAGCCTTCATTCTGTATTCGCATCAGCCTTCAGTCTAACAATTCTAGGTCTTACAAAGCACGTATAATACTTAATTATTTGCAGAAGCATAACATCGAGTTAATTTCTGATTGTCCTTTCACTTTGTTTATCCCCGAAGGACTTCTTTATGTTTCCGAATTCATTGTTTTTGTAAACTTATAAGATAATCGTCCTATGTGATAATGAAAAACAGAACCTAGTTTCTCCTACATTAACTAGGTCTAAAATGAAAAACTTAACTAAGAAGCGGTTTATTCAAATACTACAAAATGTTGGTTAGTTTTCATGATAATCTCAAATATCAATACAGAAAATTGTATGGGTACTGGGGAAGATTATTCAAATTTCGTGCAACACTATCTTAGATTAATAGAAAATCTGCGTTTATTCTTGCATTAATTGCAAAAACATTTGTCAGTCGCGTCACCGTTGGAAGTCATCTATCCTCGGCACTAAAATGTCAAATTTGAAATCTTCCACATCACTTATATGTAGCCTCCGGGAGCTCTAAATGCATTTTTAGTAAATGCAAAATTACACTCCCCTTAAATGTCAAAGTTTAAGGCTTTAACAAAACCCGAAATACATCGCGTACAGAATTTCGTCTTTGCTATACCAAATATAATTTATGTTTTCAGGATGAATATGAAATAGTATATATGGAAAATTCACCCCGTCCAAATTATTAGGGTAAATATTAATGTGTTTATAAGCATTTTTTGACATGTATACTGTTTTACTTTTTTTAACCCCAGTATATAAAAATTCCAAAATTTTCGAATATTACAAAGCTCCAAATCGTTCAAATAGATACAATTATTGAACTTACTCGTTATCAAGATTATTCAATTTCTTAAAGTAACTCAACCATTGGTTCGGATCAGCTAATACTTTCTCTTTACTATATTCCATTTTACCAGAAAGAATTCTAATCATCATTGGATCACCTTTACAGCAAGAATGTAACATACTTGGCCAATCCTTAGTTCTAATTACATCATAGGTTACTTGTAGACTCTTCGCAAGATATTTGATTGTTTCCTCCTCCGTGAAACCATTTTGAACCTAATTCAATTTAAAATACAACAAAAATAAATTTTTGTAACGTTTGTAAATTTATATTACATCTAGGGTTTTTGAATATAATTCATCCAGGGAATTCCAAACAGGCTACGGGACAGTACAGTAATTGATTCAATTATGGAGAAGAGACTATGTGGGCAATAATGGTTAATAGGAGTATTTCGATACGACTGTATGACAATTTATTTTCTAGAAATATTTCTTCAAAATCAAATTCAAAACCCAGCTGATTTATTCAAAGAATGAAAGATCCCAGCGTCGCCATTGAACTTCTATAAAGTATTGAAAGTTTTAGCATATTTTTCCAATAAGAAAATAGTCTCAACAACTGACAGTGTCTCAGTTATCTTATCATCTAAATTTATAACCTCTCTCACTTCGAAAAATTTTCAGAACAATTTCCTCTTAGTGCATATACTAAACGATCAATATTATTGTCAATATGTTGTTGTTCTTTCTGCCCATTTATGATTCTGATCTTGTGTCGTGTTTCACTGAACTTGATATTTTTTTATATTAAATTAAATAATGATGCATAAGAAGAAAATGTATGCAGTCATTGTACTGCTGTTGGGGACAAAACGTTAGGTTCGCCGTGAACGTTGGGTTAAACGAAGGTCTCATAATACGCACGAGTTTATTGAGAAACTGCCTTGAGTGATGAGAGACTTTTGTAATTACTCTGTGCTACCTTGCCACTGACAGAAATTTCTAAATTTACAGTTTTTAGCAGTGATGGAACCACGGACTATAAGCTACGTAGTAATGGAAACTTGTGAAGCTGTAATTTACGTTTTGGAAGGTAGCATCAAGGTAAGTCGGCACCAGGACACCCAACAGTGTCCTGGTGGGTGAATGGATGGAGGCCTCCCTTTTTCAAACCAGATAAGCCCTATTTAAAACCCACCCCAATTGAACTAAATGTGCAAAATTAAATACTACAACTTCCAAAGATTCAGAAACAGTTTAATATTTAAATTTAAAAAAATACCATATTTACTAAAAAGGTGTAAATGTAGAGAAGTACGTGAGTGCAAAATCTCATTTATGGTTCACTCTGCTAAGAGCCGCTCGTTTTGATTAGAAAGCGAGCCTTTAGACTTACCACCCTTTTTGTTAGGTAAAGATGGCGTATTAATTGATGGTACATATTAAAAATTTGATCGAATTCCATTAACAAAAAAATAATTCAGAAAATGTCAAACTCACCAAATAAAATTGTACATCGCCCTCCAAATGTTGCGATGCAATATCACGTTTCTGCGTCGTAACCAGCAAATTACAGCCGATATTAAAATACTGTATGACATTAGCAGCGCACACATTGTCAAGGACGAGAATCGTATTCGAATAAGCTTTCTCCAGAAATAGAATCTTCAGTTTATCCTGCATATATTTCAAATTTTCGCCAATATTTCCCAAATCTGGTCTATCTGGCTTATATGATTTCAAATCGCAATCGCTATCTAATACTTTTAAGAATAATCTACAAATGTAAAAATAATCAGCAATAGACAACAATAATAAAATTAAATAGTATACAATAAAACATTCGTAACATACAATAAATAGTTCACTGGAAAGATAAAATTCAAGACAAAAACGGCTGTTACTCCATTATTCACTTTTAACAGATTGTTAATATTTCTTCAATAAAACTTCATGTTTGACGTCTATATGAGAAAGTAGTAACATTTCTAGAAAATATATGTTGCAATTACACTACAATATTTTTCGTTTTCGGTAAAAGAACATCGCTATAAAGTTCAAATAGTTTTTAATTTTGCACTACATATGTTGTTAAAGGTTTCTGTGGTTCACTAAAAGAAGTACCAATGTCAATTTTTTTCCAAATTAAGAGAATTATTAATTATGAGTTAAAAATATATTTTCCTTCAAATAAAAAAATGCCAATGCTTCCATCATTCACACTGCATAGAAAAAAGAAATTCAAAGGCAATGTCCTAAACTATTTTCATACAAGAAATATCAATCTTCATATAATATAGACAAATATTATCTTTCCACTGAACATTGAAAATGGCGTCACGGGCGTGTGCAATCTACGCCATGAGTATAAGGTTAAAATATGACGACTATATAGAATGCAGTGAATGCAAAATGAGTTCGCATCTAAAATGTGAAAACATAACATATAGTGAATACAATGAAATGATTACAGACAATAATACTAAAGTATGGAAGTGTACAAAATCTGCTAAAAAATGAGATTATAGGGTTTGTATAGAATAGAAAATATGAGCCAGAAAATTGCCAAACTAATAATGTCCAGATAAATAATGTGAGATTTGAATCACTACCACAAGGGAGTAATAGTACAGACACTGATGTATTATCAGAAAGCTGTGATGGATTCTCGAGGAAATCAATTATGACTGCAGTCAACTTGTCAACACAGCCATTGCTAAACATACTAATCATGAAAGAGCTGAAAAATGCGAAACAGAGGAGCTAGATCTTACACAAACAATGAATGTTTCATGTCTGAACTGTTTAGCGAAAGATCCTCTTTTAGAGGAACTGAGAAGGGAGATTGAATTATATAATGGAATAGTAAATGATAAGCGAAGCAAGAAGTTAGAAGACAATGCTGTGACTGCCAAAGGCCTGCGAAATAATGAACAAGTGTATGAAGTTAATCAACAGAGGGGTGAAAAACTTCAGAATAAAAATTAAACAATCTCAATTATTAAAAACTCGAGAACGTAGTTCCCTTTTCCTCGTCCATTGAGATGCGTGGAGGCCAACATCTTAATTCAAACACTTGCATGGGCAGTGAAAAAACAATCAGCGTTAATTCAAGACCAAGAATCATCAAACTTGCTAAACTTGGAGAGCAGACAAATAACAACACAATCAACAAAAAAGATATAACTACTAACAGCGGGTAAAGCAAACCAAAGCAAGATCTACAACTGAGAACATTGGAGATCACGAAATGAGCGATATGGGTAATAATGGCCAAAATTTAGAAAATTTAAGCAAATGATACAACCAATGAGTGGATAGTAGTTAGAAAAAAAGAATAAATCAAAAGGGAAAATAGTCATAGGAGATAAAATTGTGGATAATCTCAAAGCAGGAGATAAACATGCATTGTTATTTGTAGGGGGCTTCGAGACTGGTGTAACGGAAGATCTGAAGCGCCACATAGAGGGCGAACTGCCCAATGTGTCAATAATGTGCAAAATAGTTCAAACGTCGAACAAATACCCATCCTTCCAGATTGGGATGAGTTTTGAGCATAAAGATACCAACATACATGTACTATGTGTAACATAATTGTAATATTAACATACATGTACTATTAGGAATACTAATTCCCTCTATTTCCCCTCTTTGCCTATAGATGTCAAGCATTATAGTACAATTTTGATGGTTATAACTTGTATATAAAGATACCATTTAGCTTTTAGTTCTCCTGAATTCTGCCCCAGAAACATAAGGATAAGCAGGTATAATATTCCTTTTCAAAGGAGACCGATGACACGACCACAATAACAAATAGTGCACAGCTAATTCATATGAATGTACAATGCATAAAAAATAAAATCAATGTCATAGAAGCAGCTATTGAGACTCTTCTAGTAGACATCGCCTACATTACAAAACATTTCACCAAATCACATGGAGTCATGACATAATGAGGAGTCATGACTTATGCAAAAATTCGATACCCTGTGAAGAAATATATATTAATAACTTTTCTCGGGAAGGCCACTGTGAATTTACTGGTATAAAATATTTTAATAAGTACATCATAATTGCATGTAATGGTAGCAGTACACATTCGGCGAGGCGATACGAGCGTGAGAGTGTACTTGGTTTTCTCGTCTCGCTTCTTACCATCACACCTCGGCCTCGAAGCGCTCAGGTTAGCAGCGGTCTCTAGCACGAGTCAAAGAAGGCGAGATAGCAAGTAGGGGGTGTCCCGAGAGTGTAAATGGTGCACTCGTGAGTTTCGCACCATCAGTACACGATCGCGTTTTGCTCTGTCGTATTATAAAATTACTTTGAGTATTTCCATTTTGTGATTCTATTTGGGGTAATTAAATTTTTTTATTCTGAATATTTTCGCAATGAAGTGAACAGTTTTGTAAAAAATTCCAATATCTGCAATTGATGGCTCATTATTCTAATTTGTGAGAACTTAATATTAATTGCAAAATTGAAAAATGTTACCAAATTACGACGAGATCTCGTTTCGACGTATATGCGTACTCATCAGGCAAGTGCAAGTAATAGTTTCAATCTAATGGTACATTGTGAAAAAATCGCAATCGAAAATCCCCCCCCCTAACCCACCTGCTGGTCTCAAACCATTCGGACACCCTACCATTCACTCTCGCTCTTACCTTCGTTCCTTCATACAACCCCTTTATTACCATAATCAGTGTTCTTCTAATCCCTACATTCTCCATTCTTTCCCATAACCTCATTCTCACGATTCCATCAAAGGGACATTTTAGGTCATTTTAGGTTTAATTTCTCCGAATAGGAGGTACAATTTCTTTCTGTTAGCTATCTCTCTATTCATAATAAATTTATGGTAACGATGCAATCAGCCGTCCCCTCCCTCTAACAAAACCATTCTGCGTGTGCGATAAAATGCGCCCCCTCGTTACCTCTTCTTCTAACCTCCTATTTAAAACCCTCGCAAACAACCTATATAACCCATCCATAATTGTAATACCTTTATAGCTATTCGCATCCATTGTATTTCCTCTTTTATACACTGGTACAATTTCTCCGTTCTTCCATTCATCCGGCACTCTCTCCTCCCCTTTCAAAATTTTGTTCATCCCTCTCACCAACGCGTTCAATCCCTCTTCATTCATACATCACTTCAAAACTCCATACGTCTCTTTCATTTCTTATATTACTCACCTCCTCCTCTTTTTTCCTCTCCCTATCAATAATCCTATTCTCCTCTACTTTCTGGCTACTTTATATTCCTCCCACTGAACTTCGGCATCCCTAACCTTCCTCAAGATCTCTCTTATCCTTTTTTTCTTTCCCGCATCCACCTCCATATATTCCACTTCCATCCTTTTACCCGTCTTGCTCCTCTTGCCTGATACGAACAAACCTTCTACCACTCTAATCACCTCCTTTACACTACTCGTCCCTGCCCATTCCACTTTATTCACAATTTTTATTTCAGCCAAATGTTTTTTGTTCGTACGCACCATTGTATATTAAACGTTTTTTTTGCAACACACTTTTGAAGCTGTTAATTCTTACACCTGTGCAATCTAATCAATGTAAGTAATACTCTTAGACGCGTAATTTTTTTCTGATTGTTCTGACGCAAATTTCAATATTTGATTCAATCTATATC
>WYDF02044182.1:0-12340 GCA_009867245.2 Adranes taylori | reverse complement strand
GGAAAGAGATAAACATGGTAAACTTGTAGAAAATGCATACAACTACTGGCGGACCTAAGGAGGAAATCTTTTACCAAGGTTAGTAAGTTTAGCCTATTTGAATCTTTAAACAAAAAAAACGGCAACTCCCCCCGCCTTACCCCCCCCCCCCTCCCGCGACAAACTCTATGACCAATGTTAGTAAGTTTAGTGTTTTAACAAAAAAAAAACCGGAAACCCCAAAAATATTTCTGGGTGCGCCAGTGCGCTGTTAATCTTGTTAAGAATTAAAAGAATTGCAAGATTAATTCAGAAATGTTATAAAATTTTGTTATGGTGAATTCCCTGGTTACATAAAACCGAAAACCGAATAATTCACCAAAAATGTAATCCATCAAATATGCATAATTCATGTCACTTGGGTTTTATCTACGAAGTATCGGACCAGCCCGAAATAGTAAAACCCCCTAATTACATCAGATAGTCAGATAGTAAAAATAATTCAAGTTAATAAATATATTAAACAAAGATAAACATTTAACTTACAAGCAGTTCAAAAAATAAACTTGTAAATAATAAACTTGTAAACAAAAAGTAAACTTGTTATATTATTCTTAAGTGAACTCTTTTGGCTTTTGTTTTAGTTGTCTGTCAGAGATTCGGGCGGTTTATATCTCTGATGTCAAACAATTCATATATGAAAAATATGGGATTCATGTTTTAGTTATTATGAATTTGTCGTGTACAAACACTACTGCAAACTGTTAAACGAAACTGAAAGAGGTTTATAAAGAACCATTTACCACAAAACAAAATTTAAAACAGCTTCTAGATCCAAGGCTTGCGGAAATCCGCGATTTTTAGCTACTAGTATCCCAAAACAACTGCATTCATTAATATTTCATTACAACAAATTTAGCGAATTCACTGCATATTTAGTTATAGTGTAAACAAATTTCGTGGAGATAATGACGCTTTCTGCAGAACTAAATATTATATTATAGCTAATTTTTTGCAATTTTAGTTAATCTGAATCTATTAAAATTATTTTTATTAATTTACATCTCAACTACATTATGTTTTAAAAACTTTTATTTTGAAATAGAAAATTATTGCACCGTTCTGCTTTAGCACCTTGGATCTGTCATTTTGACGGTTATAATAAATTCTATTGTATGTCACGGAAAATCAGTCAATGACGAAATTATAACAGCCTGCATAGACATGAGGAGCTTTTCAATACCTAACTTGACAATTGTTTTGAGGAGACAATGATCCTTTCAATTAAAAGCTCCTCTTGAAGGAGGGGTAATGGACACCCCGAAACAATTGTCAAGTTAGGTATTCAAAAGCTCTTCATAGCTATGTAGGCTGTTATTATTTCCTCATTGGCTAGAGGCACATGAAATGTTCAATCAATAAATAGAGTTTCTGGAAAACTGGTTTCAGTTAGTTAAAATGAGGACTCCAACACTGACACGTTCAAAATTCAAATAATGTAGAAGTCAAAAGTCATGCCTTCCTTGCTCCTTCAGCTTCAATTTTAAGGAGAAGCAACCAGATTTCTACATTTGGTTGTTAAACTAAAGTACTGTTGCGACAAGCTCGTTCCATGCCATCCTTCACTTAAGAGACTTTTGGGAGGTAGTCTTGAGAGACAATTTGAAAAATTTATTCATCTTTCTTTGAAAATCAACCCTCAGGTTCTAAAGAAGCATTAAGGGCTTCGGAGCATCTAATAAATTACATCAAAAGATTTAAAATGTTTTCTTATTGTCCGAAATTCTAATAATCTATTTTTTCTTGTCAATTGTCTTTTTATAATCTTGAATACAATTTCGTTACAACAGTAATTGCTGCTATACAATTATCAGTAAAATCGTAGTTATAATAACCTTCCAAACTGTTAACAGTAACTAGGATAAATAGCTTTTGCTACTTAGTGCGTAAGGACGATAGCTAGGACCAAGAAAAAATGTTGTTTAGTCAAGAATCAATAAAAAATGTTATTTAGTCCAGAAAAAATGAAGCAATATGATCTGGTCGGCAAGGAGTAAATTCTCAAGCACTTGCAACTTCTAAGAAAATGAAATGTCGTCTTTGCCCGTCAAACTTGGCTTGATAAAAAAAGGGTAATGAGATTCATAGAATTCAATAAACAATTTGAATTATTTGCGTCATATCAGAAGATATAAAATAAAAAATATTTTAAAGTTATACACAGTAAGTATCATTAATAAATTAAAAACCTGCTCATAAAATTTGACATATACACATGAGTATATTTTAGATACAGCAAAAGGATAATATTTATATTTTTAGATAAACTCACCTGGGTCTTGACATAGACGAGTACTTCTGTTCTAACGATTGCAAAGCTTCTAATAAATTGTCCGGTTTCGCATAAGGAGCTGCAAAGCATGCTTGTAACACCAGCAGTGCAAAAGCCAAACTGAAGATTATGCCGATGATCTGTTTCATTATCGATGAGATCGACTTAGAGTCTGTCACAAAAAAAAATTCCATTTGATTAAAATCTTATATTTAATACATATTTTTAATTATATTTTTACGACGTATTTTTATGGTAACTTGTTTTTCTTAAAATAAAAAATAATGATCGAAAATCCTATGTATTTGTAACAATATAACCAAATGAGCTACCCCATTTTTTATTCAGTGGAAATCAAAGGTTTTAGTTTTCTACTTAACACATGAAACGTTCATACTTTTAGTACAGATTATGTGAGTTAACAGATTATGTGAGTCTATCAATTTAATGTTTAATTGGCGGCGTTTAAGATACCTTTGGAAGTGACCGTCTTCTTCCTCCATTCTCGTCTGAACGGCAAAGAGACGTTGCATCAAGTGAGACAGCGAATAATAATTTTGATATCGACCAAGTTATTGAAGACTTTTAACTATACCAAACCTATTTGTGTTTTATTTTTTAAACTGCCAAATGCCAAATATATGCCAAAGTATGTATAAAGTAAGGCCGGCACTTTTTGTTCCGGCCTTGAGTAAATGGGTGTTGAAACAAAATATAAATAGGAACTATGTATGGAGTAATGCCGGCACTTTTTGTAAATTCCTGCTTTCGTAAATATATAAATTCTCGTTATTCAAGGTCGGCAGTTTTTGTTCCTACTTTTATAAATGGGAATTAGAAGATATATATGAAAATAGGAAATATACGGTAAATGTAGCAGTAGATAACCTTCAGCAGATGCTAAGCAAAACAAAATATAGAAATAGGAAATATATGTAGAGCAGGAGGAGCAATTTGTTACTCCGGGGTTAGAAGCGAGAGATATATACGAAAATTATCAAAAGGGTAAATGCTGTCCCTTTTGATACAGCACCTTGTTTTACAGTCCACCTTCGGCTACTGGCGAAGGTGGACTGTAAAACAAAAACTGAAAAACTGTAAAACCGCCCACTTTAAGCAGATGCTAAGCAAAGCAACATCCAATTAGCTCAATAGTTGATTAGGCTAACATTCGATTAGCATAGAAGCGTACAACTATCACGTTTTACAAATTCTTGCTTTTAATATTTTGCTCTCATTTTATTGTCGTACATCGCTTAACAACTAAACGACTGATATAAAAAGTAAAAACGAAGTTGTGGAGGCGTTTTCGAGATAAAGAGACACAGTTTGCAAAACTAAAAACACCCGTATATAATTAAGTCTTACAAAAAAATATTAATAACATAATCATATTCGAAAAATTATCTAATAAAGTTAATTTGAATTTTTAATTTGCAATGGTTGCAGAGGTATTGCCAAAAAACGTTCCAACTTTAGAAGTGGCAACATTGCATTACATTATAAGGGCTTAAATTGAATAATCACAGTAGCATATAGGTCATAAGAATTCTGTATATATATAAATTTTCAACCAGCTTGTCTATTTTTGCTTTGTCTATTGTTCATTATAAATTATCCTTTTCGCACTGGTAAAGCAGACCAAATAATTAAAATTTATAAGCATATTTCAGCAGATAATAAAAAACAAAGTGTATCAATATTCATTAAATGTTATTAGATCAGTATAGATTTTTGTGTATTAATTTGATCTATAATTAATTAAACAAACATAAAAATATTATTTCCTAGCAGTTCAGACAAAAACTTGACTGAAATCCTTTTTATCTTATTCTTAAGTGCGCCTTTCTAGGCTCCTTGTATCTGAGTTGTGATGTAGCAGCTTTTGTTTTTGTTAACAATTTAATGTTAACAAAGTTTACAAAATAAATTCAGCAAGGTATAAAAAAATGTGGTGAATTCCCTGGTTATATAAAAAGATATCCTAATAATGCACCACAAATGTAAGAGATGAAATATACGTATTTCATTTTATTTAGGTTTTTTTGTTTAAAACATCGGATAACCCCGCGATATTAAGCCCCCCAAATTACGACAAATTCTAAAAATAATTTAAAATAAAAAAGATAACAAAACACCAGCTTGATCAGCGTAAGTTTGCGATTCTCTTCAATACATTTCCGGTGGTCAATATTTTAAAAATGATTAATACGAAATATCTCACTTTAATAGGTAACAGTTTGCGGCAAAGTTTATGTCTCTTAACAATTTGTGGTGATTAATTATTTTTTTAGTGGTGATTAAGATATTGAAAACAGACAAAAGTGAGTAAGTAACCCACAATCTTATATTGGTCAAGCTCTAAGAGTCTTTCTCTAAGAATCATCGGACATCCGCAAATAATAAAATTGCTTCCTTCTATTCTTGTTTCCTTTCTTTCCTCCCATTCATCTTACCTGTCACCCATTATCTCTTATTCTGTGTCCCTTTTTCATTGTTCTCTATCCCCTATCTCCCATTTCCTTCTTTTTTCTTACATTTCCCTTTCATACACCACTTCTCCTCTCACTCCACTCCTTACCTATCTACTCCATGCTCCAACTTCCCCACCCCCACACTTATTCTCTTATGCTGTATCCTCCTTCTTTGCTTTTCACTGTCTGCTTCAACACTTTTTCCATTATTTCCTTTCCATACCCCTCTTGTCCTAAACTTAACCTCCAGTTCTCTCCAAGCTTTCTGTCTTCTTCCTTCCGCTCCAACGTTACTCACGCTCTCATCCAATGCATCCACGTTTCTTCTTCTATCCCACAAACCCTGTACTTCCTATCTTACTCATTCTTCCAGTACCTGTTACCTCGCTCTTCACTATCACACCTAAACCTCGTTATCATTCTTTTCTCCTTCATACTTAATCCAGACACTAAATACTCTACTATCACCTCACCCACCCTTATCAATTCATATCTGTAATTGAACCTACTCCAACTTATCATTTCATGACTCTTCTGCCTCTCAATATCTAACACTTTTTCAACTACTTCGTTCACCATTCCATTACCATCAATGATTACTGAATTTATATTTAACTTATATTTACTAATGAAACTCTCCAGTCCAATTTCTAACTACCGTTTATTAATGATCTCTAATATACAAACCTAATAGTTATAATATTTCTCAGCCACATTTAAACACTCTATTTCTCTTCTAGTTCCCTATGGCGCCCCAAGCAACCGCCTTAGAATACGCAAAACTAATGCTCTAATCCCACGTCCGAAGCTATACAATATAATTTATATTCGACATTACTAAAGGTAAATCACCTCACCTTGCACAGGAGAACTCGCTGTACGCTACAGAAGAATCGCACAAATACCAGATCCCACAGAATAGACAAAACGATTATAACTTTTGCAGTTAAAAGACGAATTTGTGGGAAAGCATGAGGGCTGAAAGCTTGTTGCAGACTAGGCTAAGACTAAGCAGAAACTGTCCTCCATACAGAGCACTGCGCGCATTGGTATAAAAAGGGAACGGAACTGATCCCAACGACGATATTTGAAGTGCTGCTAGGTCTTCCGCCATTAGAATTTATCGTACAAGCAGAGGAGGATGCTGCACTCCGTCGGCTAAAAATTAATAGACCGAATTTGGCAAAGATTATAGACACCAAAATTACAGTGGTTGAAATACTAGAAATGAAATCGGACTGTATTAGCCAGTCTACAATATGAAGTCATCATAGACACTGGATTTTTGAGAGAAGACCATCATATCTTTCCGGAATCTATTCCGAGTCTGATTCACAGACGGTTCAAGGGCTTCAGAAATATGGTAGCAAAAATATAAGAAGATCTCCTGCCCTCTAGGCAAATTTGCCACAAACTTTCAGGCCCAAATATATACAACCATCCATTGCATACAGATAAACATAAAAAGGAAATGTAACAAACTTTTATTTTAAGCGAGTCAGGGGACAGAGACAGTCAGGGCTTAACAATGCCAGAAACGTGTCTGGACTGAGGAACGAATGCATCAATGTACTTTGCAGACTGGCTATGAGCAACTCAGTTACACTGATATGGACAAGAGGTTAGAGAGGCATTGGATGCAACGAAATAGTATACAGTATATACTAGCAAATAAGGCATATAGTACACAGTTGGTGCGCATGGGAATACCTGCAAGTTCCATCAAAGAACCGATATGAATTCAACACAGTAAGCGCTTTATACAGAAGAAGAGAAGCGATATTGTAATGTTGAGAAGAAGTCTTCAGATTTGCTGAAACGTTGCTGAAACATTAAAAAACATAATTAACCAGTTAACAGGGCACGCCTGAGAGTACATACTCTCAGAGATGGGAGTACATATGAAGAAAATTGACCTACACAATAACGAATTAGAGTGTAGGCTGTGTCTGGAGGAAAGCGGGAAAGCACAGCGTATTTTATGAGAGTGTGAAGCATTGGCATCTAAAATGGCAGACCTATTTAGACTAACGAAAGTTGAATGTGAATTGCTACAAAATGCTTCATTAGAAAATCTTGAAACTGCTACAAGGCATGGATATACTATACTAGTATGACTAAACGATGATGAAAAGTACAAGAAGTCGTTTGGCCGCAGTGCTTTGACCGCAGAAAGCCCGTGGTCATAATACGAACCCCAGATCCCACAATGGCATTAGACAGTAAAAATATTTAGAAATAATATACACAAAAATAGTACACAAAAAATATAAATTTCCATCCAATTCAAATAATAACTGAATTCAGATATTCTTGGTCTTATTCTTAAGTTAGCTATTTTTGGCTTTTGGTATAATTGTCTTCCAACAATTCGGGCCGATTATGTCTTTGTTCTTCTTACAAATTGAATTAAGTTGAAAGATTAATTTAGGAATCGATTATAAAACTTAGTTATGGTGAATTCGCTGGTTATATAGAAAAGAAAACCGGATAATTCACCATAAAGTCAAGCCGACAAAAATTATTCTTAAGTGAGGCTCTTTTGGCTTATGTTTTAGTTGTATTCCAAAGATTCAAGCCGTTTATATCTCTGATGTCAAACAATTATAAATATTAGCATGGGAAAAGTAAGTCATTGTTACATATAAATTATTAAAAATTAAAAAGTGAATTTAAAATTATAAAAATATTTAAAAGAAAATGAAAAAGTATGAATAATATTTAGACTCAAATAACAATAGGATTATTACATATTAGAAAAAGAATTTAACGCAATTTCAAGTTCTGACCGATAGTGATCGTTAACTTAATTTGTTTAAAGCAATTATACAACTATCATTGAAAACCGAAATCGATAAATCTGTAATAGAATTGGCTAAATTGCTTTTCAGTGATTAATAATTAGGTCTCTTTGTGACAAACCAATTAATATGATAAAGAGCTAAACAAGATTAAAAGGATCGTAACATTCCTTTTTCGACAAATTACTTTATATTTTGAAAGAAATTAACAAATTACGTACATGCTGTTATATATTCATAAGAAGTCTACTTTGAAATGACAGCAGACGAAAAGTGGGGAAAAAATTATTATAATATTCAAATTTTATTTGAGTGTATAACTTTTCTTCTGCTTGAAGTAAATATCTACTTTTTATTTTATATGGTTTCCATCAGAACGTTATACATTGTCTCAATATATATATTGTATAAGAAATTTAATTTTTTAATTGCAATAACATAGCAACATAATTAACAAATTAATTCTAATAAATGTCTCCTTCGGTGGAGACAGACTTTTAAGTTTCACTAATTCTGTTACGAAAATGTGTATTTAATATATAGCAGAGATGTTCAATTCAAATCCTAAGAGCATCACAGTTTAAAAAAATTCCGAAAATGTCTCTAGTTTCTAAGTCATTATAAGCAAAAGCATCATGTCATCACAGAACAGACACCCACTCACGTTGAAATCGGACATTTGTGGAACGTGAATATTCGTTTGACATAGTATATTGTTTCACTCATGTTTATTTCTAATAACTATAATCATCTTTATGACCATTTCTGAACTTAACATGAAGAACAAAACTCAGACAAATAATTATATTAACTTACTTCAAAATTAATGTTCATATAACATAAGGCCATATATGAGTTTCATAACAAAAGAAGGAATGTAAAATTAATTAAGTAATGCTCAAGAATAGCAAAATTTCGTCTATTTACAAAAAAAAATGCTCCAGTACAAATTCAAAAATTCTGCTCTATTCGTAATAATGGAAGAATGCACATCTTAAAAGATTTGTTTGTTCTGCATTGAATCGTCTATTCTAAATTTATCGTCCACTCCTTGTAAATACACTTTGGAGCAACTTGTTTAGTTAGTTTTTTTTTTTAAACAATGTATGTATCTGTGTGGGTAATTTTGGGGTGCTTTTACATGCTTAAGCATTTTTATAAGCGAACGCAAGGAAAGAGAAAGCTGAAACACTTAACCGATTAAGATGGAATAAAAGTGGGCAAAAATCGTATGCCGCAGCGCTGAATTAAAGTCCAGAATACATAATTTTCACTCATTTATAGACTTAAAAGGACCGTTGTATTATTAAGACAGATCGCCTTCGCGTTGACAGGTATAGTATTCGTTAGCGGGCAAAGTTATTTTGCCATCGCGCTAAATTATGTTTATCAATACTTCTACATTGATTCCGTTTGCTAAAGAATTAATTCATGGTCGTTTGAGACCGGGAGTGTTGAAAAGGGACGCACTCTTTAAACCCACACCCTTTTCCTTAGTTCTATCAGAAGAAGTGAAATAATATAGCACAGTCGTGAAGATAAGTGGCCTTTTGCTTACATTCATTTTTGTTTGAATACTAGTCACGGTTAATTGTTTCGCTCGTATGTTCGAATTTCACCAGAGGGTTGTTGCTAATTAATTTATCTAGTTAATGGTATTTTGTTAAAGGTGCGCGGTAAATCCAGTCGAGTTTCGTTGATCTGGACCCGACCCTTTAGAAGATTGAAACAATGAACGTATCTGATTTATCGTGCTGAAATCACTATAGAAAGGCTCATGTTCGACGTGCTGTTCAGAATGTAGTATATAGAAGACACGATGGTACAGAATCTTTCTACTATTTTAGAAGCAACTGGCATTAGATTGATTGGGCTATAATTATTAAGAACTTCTTTATTGTTTTTATGTTTCAGGACAAAATTTGTCCAGGACTAAGAAATTACAATTGCTGATACATGATATAGGTATTTCAAATCCAACGAGTTTAGTTAGATCTATACTTATGAAGTTACATTGTCTACTGCTTGTCTTCAAAAGTTCAAGATCATGGACAAGCGGAATTATAGATATACATACCACATCAGATTTAAATACCAGTGTGTGCTATTTATAAACTTTCCACCCTATTTGTGTTTACGTACAATTTCTTAAAACATGTAAACTCCCAGACATTTCAAACTCACATATTAGTTGTAATATAGCAAATACATAACCATCTTTATTTGCATATTCCCATAAAAGCGAATAATTCAACTGATGAAATTATTGTCTACTAATAGGAGATATCTAAATTCTAGATAATGCGATCCACGGATTTAATTACTCATGGATGTCTCTAGTACACATTTTAACTACGTGGCGTTGATTACAATCAACAAGGATATTCCGAGGATAGGAGGCACGGCTGCATACTCCTGAATACCTCTAAGCAACATTTATTTATATTTTATCAGCTTTCTAACAGGTGGAGTTATCTGGAGGATAAACACTACGGTCGTGATACTCACAGATAATTCCCCGGAAGAATTTTGGTGTTGTTGAAAGTACATGATAAAAAATTATTAAGATCTAGGGGATATCTGGAAGATTAGAACCCCGTCACGTGGTCTTATCTTCCCAGATTTCTCTACAGAAATTAAGATACTTACTACATGTACCATATGTCAAGAGTACTTTAAGATTTATTTATTGGAAATATATTATATAATCGTATTATTTCTACAGACAAATATTTTTAAATTTTATAATATTTCTAATCATTTAGTTAACCCTAAATAAAGAGAAGTCGCTTATAAAAAATTTCCAATGAATAAAGGATGTTAACTTACGAAACATGTTATTCTTAAAAAAAACAAACAAATTTTAATTACATATGTTTTGGTTTTAAACACTCATTGATTTACAAATAACGTAACTAGAATATTGTACAACGATATCAATTCCACATGTTTACCTAGCTGAAAAGCAAAATCCGCAAAACTAATTACTTAATGACCCATTAATGTGTAAGATCCAAAAATCATAAGCAAAAATATATGCAAATATACTGATTGGTTATATATAAATAGGAATGTAGTTTATATAAAAAGACTGATAGAAGTTTAAAACAACGAGATTTTATTCAGAACTTCGTAATGCGTGTTTGATTTATAACACCCCCGTTGTAGTTTAATTACTCCAAACTAGTACCAATATTAATTTACTTAATTGCAGTATTGCCTTCATCTAGCTTCATCTAGCCAAATAATTACTATCAAAGCATTTATTTCAACACTTGTTCAATATCTAATTGTCTTACTTGAATAATAATATTGAGGTATAATGTGATTTTTGCTGGCTTAAATATTTTACACATTCTGGATAAAGGTGAGATGCACTTTGTTACTATAGTCAGACGTGGATCGGGAAAAAGGAGTCCTGAGTCATAACCTCTGCCCCCATAAATATAATAAATAAGAAATATTTTATAAAATTTAATTTCATATCTGTGTTTCGTGGATTAAGAATAAAATATTTTCAATTGTATTTTATAATAAATATTTCTCCAATTTATGTTTTTGTTCCTTTTATATCATATTAAATTTGAGCTGTTAACAGTTAGGATTGCAGGACTTCGAAGTGCAGTTTTACGTACTACGATTTTATTTATTGCATAGAGATACACATCTCTATTTACACTTTTATGTTTGACGAGGTACTTTGCCCGTAAGTCATGCTTTTATTATGAGAACTTGATGATTTTGCCAATATATGCATTCAGGTCCGTAATGCGAGGTATATGACGAACAATAAAGTGTTCATCACCATTTTGAGATATTAGCTTCTAATTATTAATATTAGCTCACTCTAGAAGTAATTTGCCCGTTCCCTCTCTTGTACAAAAATTCGGTTTTAGTTAACAATAATATTTCGTAATAATATAGTTCGTTCTTTATAAATGTATATGTTCATATTAAAATGTGCTGTAGCGGAGGAGTCCCGCCCAGTTGCAATGGCGGATGAAATGTATGGCAACCAAGGCTAGTAGTAGGAGCCCGGATTTCTGAAGGGCCCCATTTACCTGAGTGAAGCAAATTATTTAAAAATATTTTCAAGCGAAAAAAATTTACTACGTTATTTTCCACGTATAGTTTCAATTATTCGTTTCAAAAGTTTCAATCCTTTCGGGACAACTTCAGACATACAGACTTTATTACATGGGTTTCAGCTCCAAGCACTTATACATCATAATAATTAATTTAGCAGGAAGAGGCGCGACCAAAATATTAGAGGGAAGTACTTAAAAGGATTATTCTACAATTAAATTACTAAGTAAGATAGGTTGAGCACTAAAAGCGCATGATGAAGAGAAAGGATTCACTAAGAAACAACAAATTTTAACTTGCCTAGAGTACCTCAGTGAATATGATTAGTTTTCAAAATGTGATTAGTTAATTACAAAAGTATAGTCAGGGTACAGGGAATATTAGTTAATTATCTCATACTGTTGTCGATGAATTTATTCTCATATTAGCGAAGAGTGTCAAAGATGTGATAATGAAGGAAATTCAGGAAAGCATTTATTTCTCACTGTTAGAGAAAACATTATTGAAAGATTCTTAAAGTTTACTGAAATACAATCACATAAATATATATATATATATATATATATATATATATATATATTTGCATTCAGCTATTTTTAATGGTTGATGTATGTATGACATCATCCATTAAATATATCTATTATTTAACCAGTACTTATTAAAAATGT
>WYDF02044171.1:0-12340 GCA_009867245.2 Adranes taylori | reverse complement strand
TACAGCCAAGGGAACCTGCAAAAACTTTGGACATAGCGTGGTCAACTAATGAGGGAGTTTGGTTTAGTGGGGTGAGTTGATTTGCTGGTGGTCTTATATAATTGTACTTGCTTGGCTGCGCAAGTGAATTTTAAAGGATTTTTGGGATGCGAGCCTGGAATGTTCCTTACGACGTACTCGTAAGAGAATTGAGTTTGCGGCTCTGGAGAAAATTCCCTTGCTGAGGAGTAGGAAGAGAGTGATGAGGATGGTCTGTAAATTGTGGAAGGAGAAGGCTTTTGGTTTGTTTCGGCTGGGTTTCCTGGCGAATTTTGCGCGAACTTGGCGTTTGTGCCTCGTTGCGAGTGCTGTCTGCAGGTTCGTAACCTGCAGACGAAATTGTTGGTTTGTTGGTTGGTTTTTGTTTAGAAGCCTTTGCAGGCAAGTGATTGTCACCCCGTAGGCGATCTGGCAGAGAGGAGTTGCTAGGATTATCTCTAAATGGCAACTTTTTGTGGCCTTGGGGGACCTGGGGGTGGGCTTTTTTTCGATTTGGTGGTCTAGGGGCGGAGTTTCCCGTGCAGCCCCTGTGAGCACACGGTTTGTGTCGTTGGACATAATATTGTCCAGCGTCAATTACTACTGGCTTTGTTGTTTGTAATTTATTTTAGTCTATGACTGAGAGGCGGAATTGGTATATTAAAAAAAATTAAATTAAGTTTAATAAAATGAGATTAAATAAAACAGCCAGGGACGATATTTTTCCTATGCTCACTCGCTGTTTAGGCCCTAGTACTCTAGAACGAACCGCACAATTGAGAATGCCCTACGACCACCAGCAGTGGCAGCTATCTTATTGATAGCTTCTTTCTGCTAAACTTCTTTCTTCTTAAAGCGAATTCTATACCACGCCGCTGAAATAAAAACAGAAAGAAAACAAATAAGAAGTAAATTTAGTATTTTAAAGCGTTCTTTATGTTAGATTATAAATAAGTTTTATATCGCATGTAGCTGGTGTATGTGTGGTATAATCCTCTGTCTGCCGCTTCTGTTGTTTTTAAACACGTTTGATTGTCGCCTGCTATGTTCTCTGCGTGTAGCCTCCTCGCAGTGAAATAGCGGGGCGGCTTAGTTAACTGCAAAATATCTCTGTCAAGTGACCTGCTCATTCGACTATTCACGAACGAATTGATTAAAAGCTTTTTTTAGGTAGGAAGTGGAGAAACCTTCAAAAGGCGCCCAATGCCCGATGCCCGATGTACCAGACAGTGTGGGATTTTTACCCACTAAAACTCCACGCCCTTTTGGGATTGTATATTGTTGGGAGATTGGTGAGTTTGTTTAAAGGAGGCTTTAGGATTTATCATCCTCTTCAGCGTGGAACTGGTTATTTCTGTGGAGATTAAAAGCTTGGAAATTCACTCTTTTATAGAAGACAATACTCATACAACACACACATAACTTGTGAGGAACAGTGGACTCTACTACAACGCAGATACTAACATCTCCTACTCTAGTCCAATATTTAACATTCATATTATGTTTAATCATACGCAGATACATTCTACCTCTTTCATATTCACGCGGTCATCTATATTATATCATGCTCGCACAAACATATGGAAGTTGCGCTATATATTATTATATTCTAGCGACGCAAATAAGCGTACGTTCTCTCTTTCTTATTCAAACGATCACATATTCCTTTCTTTCAAACGCGCGATGTATTTATGTAGCAGATAATATGTTGTAATATTTACCTTCTTAATGCAAAAGAAATAATTATTTAATTGCTCTAAATACATTTAAATTACACTGGCCAATTATATTAGAACGCATCGTAAGTATAATATTCTTATTAGTTATTTATAAATGCATCGGAAAATAATATATTCTTTAATTTAAAATTTGGTACCACAAAACATTTACGTAATGCTCGTTTTCTTATCTTTTTTAACCACAAATAGAGACAGACAAACAGGTATTATTTTATGCAGTCTTTCTACTATAAGGTTGCCCACTTACGATAAGTAGATCTATTCATTTTAATTTAGTCACGGAATCTAAGCAACATCATACTCACAGTAACAGCACTCTGTTGCACCAGGGTCTTGCAAATAGACAAACCATTATAATTATGGTTTGTATACAATTACATAGTTTTAAGTTTGATATATAAAGACTGATAAAATATTAAATAAATGAGACTTTTAACTTAGACGTTAGTCAGCGTGTTTCATTATTGATCATCAGCTGTATAAGGTACTTCAGCTAACTGATAAATATTTAATTTATCTGAATATGGTATTAAAACAACCTGCTATCATCTAGCCAACATTAAGGACCTTATAAAGTTCATACTTGTTCATTATGTATTAGCAGCCATCTGAAGATATACAGATTTTATCTCATAGCGAATTACATACAGAGCTAGTGTGGGTTATGTTAATTGTGCTCAAAGGCAAAAAGACTAAGCACTCTAAAGGCTCTAAAGCCCTAATGGCCTTAAAAGTCCTAAGCGCTCTAAAGCCAATAACCGATAGTCGTTACAAGGTGACTAGGACCAACGGTTTTTTGCGCACATCTAGTCAATACATCAACATCAAATCCTTACAAGAAACAACAAAATGATACTAATTGTTTATTAAAAATTATTAATAATAAGTACTAAATAGTTTAAAGAACAATAGAATTAGTCAAGAAAAAAATTTAGTTATATTTACGATTTATATCGACATAATTGAAAATTTGTTTTATGTAAATATTTTACAGTGTATAAAATTTAACTCCTAATTAAAAAGCTCTATATAATTTATAGGTTGCCTCTAATTAATTTATACGTGTAAGTTATTCATATGTGGCGAAATGATGTGGTTAGAAATAATTACTTCAGGATTTCTTTTTTATTCAGTACAGGTATTATAATTTCATATTTTCTTTAAAAAATATACAATTGTTGATTATATAGAAGCTTATATATATTTAAAATGTATCTTCTCTGTAATAAAAAAATGTTTGAAGTACAAATTATAACTAAAATACAATTACTATGCTTTAAATTAAATTACTAACTTAATTTTTTGAAAATGAAATATGAAAGCTCGATTACTATGCTTAATAACTTCTTCTAAGCTGAATTTGAACATGTAGGTAGCTTTTCTACAATACCCAACCCATCGTTATTTTTTTATTCACATCCTTCAAAAAATTCCTCAAAATGTTTTATATATCTACAGAAATTCCATAGTTATATAAGAAGCTTTATAGATATATAAGAATCCACAGAAAAAAATGTTCATTTTAGAGTCCTTAAGATGATGGCAAATAGGCACCGAAAGGTTAACAGTTTGCAGTATACTAAACAACGTAGTACCTAATTCCCAGGAAGAGTTACTTGAATATTGCATAAATAGTTATATTTCATTTTGTTTATTAAATATACAAACCTTGTACAACTATGATACCAGTAAATGTCCATACGATCTTTGTACATTGGGGGCGAAGTTCGAAGATTCTCGATGACCAAATATTGAGAAAGAAATCAAATATTCTTGCATATAACTCCATTGATTTAAATCCCTTTTTCTATGTTAGCAAATGACATGTGAATTATTTTCTCTTAAATAGCCAGATAACACAATACGACTTTGTTTTACACCCACATTTATCTCCATTTCTTTTGTAGTATAATTTCAGTTCTTAGATTTACCTTTGTATATAAATATATGTGTATGTAGGTTTCGCCAAGCTTTTTGTAATCTCGGGTGTTGTTAAAATTCGGGACCGAATTTCCCTGGGGCAGTGGCAAGTGTAACGTGGCAACTCCGTATAAGGAAAGGATTCCATTCATTCAAATTCATTTCCACACCATATCACTCCACTTCCTTTCTTTACTATCACTTAACTTTCGTCTTCTGAACATTTAATTCCAATACCCTTACACTATAATCCCCGTTTCACCATGTTCACTCTCCCAATTATCTCATTCAATTGTTCCCTTTTAGTCTTAATTTGTAAAGAAACTGTACCGCTTCTTCTTTTAGGCTATCGCTATTATATTTTATAGTTGGGAATGTTGATTCGTCCTCATTTTGGCCCTTATTCTGGTTTCTTGTTTTTCTGCGGTGTACAGTTATTTTTGCGATCACCATATAATGATTAGATCCACATTCGGCCCCGCGATACATCCTCACGTCATAAGTTTTAAGCCTTTTGTTTTCTGATTGGATGAGTCAATTATAGACCGTACCCTTTTCTTTGGTTGTTCCCAAGCTTATGTATATCATCCGCATACGTAATAGGCCATACCCGTACAAGTGATCCCGTATTATCTTATTAAACGTACCCTTGAGACCCACGAACAAGTATACTTCAAGTATTACAAAACTATTCCGCGTGGATGAGAGTATCCCTTTCACTCTTACCTTCTATTTCCAACCTTCCCTCTTCTTCCAACCCTCTTCTTCCAACCTTCTATTTAAAATACTCGCGTACAATCTATATAATTCATTCATATAATGCATTCGATTCATTCATTAATAATTGTAATGCCTCTAGAACTATGGGCATTCTCCCTCTTCCATTTTTTGTGCGCTGACACAATATCTCCTTTCTTACATTCATCTGGCACACTCTCACATCCCGTCCATATCCCATTCAACCGTATTTGCTCCTCTTTCATACTTTATATAGAATTTTAATATTATCTATCAAAGTTATTCTTATCTAATAAATAAATTAATAAATTGTGCATCTATTAACCTTCTAAACATTGACCAATAACTAATTTTGCTCATGCATTTGAACTAGTTTATCAATTAAATTATAATGTAATGCAACGTAATGTGATATTATAATATCTTTGTTTTGATAGTAAAACATATACACAAGTAATTTATTATGACTGTACTCGATTTACATCATCATGCAATAAAAACATTTGTTGCGTTTTCTACTAGCGTTATGAATTATTCCACAAATTGTTTTTTTAAAGAGAGTAGGTACCTATATTAGTGGGTCAGTTTTAAATAAATATGTAAATAATTTATCTATGTAAAATCTACGCCCTACATCTTAAAATATATCAATAAAATAATATATTACAATAAATGAAATATAATTGGTGCTGATCCATGGGCCTTGACGTGGTGCCAAATAGGCTTCTTGAATTTCTTGTTCAGTTTTTTTCCTACTTTTCAGCAGCTACAGATCTTCACCTATCACTTTTGGGATTCTTGGCTGTGGTCGGCTTGATGAAGAGAAGTTTTGCTTAACGGAATCTCAGATCTCTATTGATGACGGGAATGTCGACTTGTTGGTATGAACGAATCATCAATGTATGTGTTTGTATCTGGCATCCATCTTTTATCTCCATGGTTCCTGTTTCGTGAATCACGACTTGTTCTCTTTCTCTGCTGCAGATAACTGACATGACTTTGGGTAGGTTGGCGCTGAACATACAAGTATTTATTGTCATCATATAGTTCCAGGCCGTTGATGTGAGGGTATATGGTTTCGTTCGATATCGCAACTGCTGCGGATTTCTGTAAATAGCGTCACTGACGCAATTCTGATTTGTGTCTATTCTCGAGATTGCCCCTGGACTGCATAGGTACTTCGTGACCACAAACAGCAATTCCGCCAGTTCCAGTTGCTTCCGTTGTAAGGGCCGTCTAATTCTTTTTGTAAAATTTGCTTGTATTTTACGACTATTCTCTCTTCTGACCTTTGTCCAAGTCAGGAGAGTAGAAAATCTTACTTTACAAAATTGACTTACACATAAAGATTCCTTATTCTCTTTAAAAAAACATTCATAACAAAAGCAAAAACGTAGCAAATGTTTATATTGCAAGATAATATAAATCGAGTAGATTCATAATAAATTTCTTGTATATATGTTTTACTCATTAAAACAAAGATATTATAATAGCACATTACGTTGCATTACATTATTATTTAATTGAAAAAAAATTAGTTAAATTGCATCAGCAAAATACATTACCTCGTTGGTCATTGTTGAGAAGGTTAATAGATGCACAATTTATTAACTTGCTTATAGTTCGATAAGAACTATTTTGATATATAAGATTGATATTTTATATAATAAATCGATACTTTCATTTAGAACGTATTTCTGGTAGTTTACATTAATAACACCTGTGATATCTAGATTTAAAAAACTTAAACGCTGCTTTCGTCTAGTCTACAAGTATATTATAGCATTATTAGCTCAAATTAATTCATGGTCCTTCGAACCGGATGTAAATAATTTCTCTATGTAAAAGATAAGCTTTTAAATACATCTTAAAATATATCAATAAAAGAATATATTACAATAAATGGAATGTAGTAATTTAAAAAAATGCTTCTTGAACAATTTCCACAACAATTTACAAGCGTAGAACACAAGCAAATATTACAAACAGAAGTAGACGGCCCTTACAACGTAAGCAACTGGAAGAAAAGATTTTTAGGCTGCGAAATTGCTCTTTGTGGTCACTGACCAAAAACGCAACGTGATGAAAGTCTCACATTCTACTAATGTGGCACAGAGGTTTTTAACACCCTCGTCTTTCTATTTATTCAAGCGCTTTTGTTCTTTTCTTCAGTTGAGCTCTTTATCTGGTAAGAAAGTGGGAAACTACTTAACATTGGGGAGCAATTTTCTTTTGTCGTCTGTCATAACTGGTAAAGTTTAGAAGAAGCACATCAGGGTCTCCAGCTTTCTTTGTCTGGTCTAAGTATCATATACTAAAACCCAGATTATTAGCTACGCGGATTTCGAACCAATTAATATCAAATTTAACAAAACCCACTCGGAGCTACTAGAATTTATTTAATTACATATCAACAGGAATATTAAAACTATTTATACAACACTAAAAGAATCAAATTCTAATTAGTTTAATTTAAATGAATTGAATGGTTTAATGAACAATGGCATGAGTCAATTAGGAACTTCCATTCACAAGTAGAATCGACGTAATTGAAAATTTCTTTGTAGTTATTAATTAATAAATATTTTAAATGAATTAACTTCGTGATTACAAAGCTTCATATATTTGTTGCAATGTTTTTATGCAACAGCAGTATGTATTAGTAATTTATACATATCTGGTATTAGAATAATCATGTTATTAAAGATAATTGTACTTGGATACATTTGCACTTTAATCGAGGTAATTGAATTTAGTATAAATATTTAAATAATAATTAATTTATTCTTATTTAAATTTGAAGTCATAGAGCAGCGCTATTGGATTTGTTTCTAGTTAAAAAGTCTACTTCATGAAATAAATTAGACCGACACCTAGTCATTCATCGTCAGACCATGGATGAAAGGTCTGATGATGAGTGGAAACCGGTTTCCGTCTAATCTTAATAATATGTTGTTGCAAAGGGAAGTAAAGGAAAATCTCAATTACTAGATGATAACCCGTCGTAAAACGACTATCAGTATAATGCATGGACTAAACCCGATATATATTATTTACCGTTAATTTATTATGGAGCACCTAACAAAGATAGTAATATATATATATATATATATATATATAAACCTTTTAATATATTTGAACAGCTGAATGTTTTATTGTAAAAGTAGTAAACTCATCATTAAATTCTCATTATAAGTATAATCCATGGACTAAACCTGATCTCTGCTGCTTTGTTACCTATTAGTAATATATAAAATCTAAAGCGTTCTAGATGGACAGACAGACGGACAAAGGTAGACGTTTATATATAAGTATATTGTTGACCTGCTGCGACCAAATATGTTGAAGGATCAACTAAAATTAATCCGCTTCTGCGAGAGGTTTCTTAATTTTGATATAAGCAAATATAAGTCGGGATTTTGAACTTAAAGATGTTTATTTATAAAACTATAACTACTAATTAAACAAAAAAAAATCGGAGAAATGCACAAGTTTAACGTTTTATGAATGATGTAAAGGACATAAGTGTGAAAAAAAGGATTTATGATTAAATAACTTAAGTCAGAAAGGTTTTGATATGTAACCTTATAGCTTTAATGTCTGAATGCTTTTAAAGATTCTAATTAATTAATTTTTTAATTTATCGCTAGTAACCCTTATTATTCTATCTAAAATAATTAAACAACAATTTTAAAACAAATATTTGTAGATCAGCAATTTTTAATTGCAATTTTTCTAATGTTTTATTATAAAAAATGCTGACATATTTCATATTTGCTGATAATCTACTAAAATTATTTAAAAAACAATTTATTAAAAGGTACGCAAAATATTTTATATAGAACAATTAATTTCCATATGATGTATTTAATTTAAATATAATTATGCAAGTACTTTATCTAAATATACGAGGAAGGTTCAAATAAATATATATGTACTACACAACAATATGTTTTGAATTTATATATATATATATATATATATATAAATTATATGTTGTGATTATTTGCATAATAATTAGCAATGACAATGCAAGAAAAAAATATTTGACAACAATTAAGTCAAATTTTACAGTACTAGATTTTTTAATTCTTGCGAAAAAGAAAATAATATATAAATTAAAATATATTTGTAAGTTTTATCATTAAAATATTAATATTATTAACATATTAATAATATGAGATATCGATTTAGTAATATTATCAAGATTTCATGAAAACTATACAGATACTTTTCAACTTGTAAATTATTTTTCTTGTAACAATTCAAACACAGGAATTTTTATATATCATATCCCTTAAAGAGGGGCTAAAATTTAGGCCCCCTAAAATTTAGGATGGTCTTGTTACATAGAAATTGATTATATCTTTTGCTTCCTTTCTCTCTAGCATTTACTAAAGACACGCTAAATTTTAGCGGGCCTTTGTAATTATCTTGTTGTATTTACTATGTCTGATGGACTATAATAATTTTCTGTAACATGTATAGCTCATGCATAAAACTCAATTTATTTGTAATAGTTGGAATATAATATTCTTTAGTACATATTTTGCTAAAACAATCTTAGCATGTCCACTATGAATAAAAAAAGTATCCTATTGTGGACTTAGAAATAATTTGCAATATTAAAATATTCTTGCCTCGCCGTTATGCGTGCTCATCAGGCGTGAGTGTAAAAATTTCCGTTTAACGGTACATTGGTATAAAATAACAATGGACTTAATAAAAAATTTTATTTTGCTATTTTATAAATAGGTATGTACCGTTAATCTGAGATTTTTTTTTAATTCTTTTTTTGCTATTTTATAGCAATGTACCGTTAAGCTGAGATTTTTACACACACACACGTCTGATGAATACGCGAAACGGCGAAACAAGTACTTGCACGTGTTTTGCAAATTATTTATAAGTCGACAATAGGATAAATTGCCTATCCACGTTGAACATGCTAAGATTATTTTAACATAAATCTACTAAGGAATACTATATTCCATCTAGTATAATAATGATATTAGTACAATATTTATGGTAAATATACTTATAACAATTTATTTATTTTTTCTAGTCGGGCTGAGTTTTCAAATTCGGCATTATAATCTACGGTTAATAGGTATTGCAATAAAACATTCAGTTTGTGGTGACACGCAGTATTTTTTATTTTTTTTTGGTTATGCGCTTCTTTGAACTTGGTTTTTATTGCCATAGTACCTGCTTGGCGATGGAGACGCGTATTATGAATCTGGCGCGGATGCCGCTAAATCTACCAAGTATCTACTTGATGGACCTCTTGGGTGTTTTATCATGATAATCTTTGATGAGCTGATGAGCTAGTCATTTGCCATCTATCTTCTTTTCTTGTCCTCCTCCACGCATTCTCATCGAAGACGTAGGTAGACGGATGGATTATAAAATATGGTTGAGGTGAAGAATTAAAGATCAGATGATAAAACATCGAAAGATTCTGCTGAAAATCTAACTAATATAGTTTGTATACACTTGATTGGTTGTTATAAAGTTTCACTATGGAATGTGCTGAATTCAATATAATTTTAAAATAAAAATTAATGAGCGGTTTGTTGGTGCGCTTAGTTAGAAACCAAACAGATTCAAGCGTGCGAATTCAACTCACTCTACAAGAATAGGTTGATCACTTAATGGAGAATTATTCTAGTTGGAGAATTATTCTAGTGTGAATTTGCTCTGAACAAATAATATCGCATTGCATCCCATCAAAGTTGTATAATATCATAGGATGTTCGTCAGTCAGATTAAACATGCACGTAAACCGTATCAATGTAATAGCCGGCCAATCAAAAAATAGTGGAGCTAACTTTACATGGAAAGCGTTCAAAAGTAGCAACGCTCCTTTCAAGTAATTAGGAAACTTCGGTTAAATATTCATTACACCATTAAAATCCTCGTTGGAACTAAGAAGTTAACAAACAGAAAGTTCATTGAGCCCATTAATAATGTTTACTGGAAGTAGGAAATCACAAAATAAACGCCATTAAGAATTGTCCGTTCGGCGTAAGAAGGCCCAAAAGGAAATATTATGACTATACAAATACATGCACAATTTCGTCTTCGTTCTTCCTTTGTGTGAGCAAAAAGTTTGAAAAACAGATGTCCAAAATGCATTCACGTATACGGAAGTAGATTGCTTTAAATCCACTGTGTTTTTTTTTAGAAAACAGCAAAAAAAGGATCACCCGCGTTATCGTTTCGATGTTCTCGCATAAAAAAAAATTCTGACTATGCACCACATACCTTTACTCGTTTAATCAAATTATATTATTAATTAATTATTGAGAATGATTTATTTAATTATTTTATTCGTTTTTTTTCCTTTTACTCTCGTTGAAATCCGTTCAGCTGATAACACTTGTTGCATGGAAATTTTTGTATATTGGCTTTCAAATTTGCTAAAGATAGACTAAACTTTAGTCTATCTATGCTTACTTGTTTATTATACGTCTGAATCGGAGTACCCGTATTTTTACAGGTTCTAATGTTCACTGCTAGAAATTATTTAATCTGGTTTAACATACCTATATATCGTTTCGACTTTTCCACATCATCTTCAATTTTTTACATTGAAACGATCAGGGTTCTCACTCTAACGATGTATTTTACAAGTTTATACTTTCAAAATAGCTTTAAATAATATTATTATGCCTATATTGAAACTTCATTACAAAATTAACTTAAAAGTCGTGTAATACTTATATCGAAACGTCGAAAGAATTTCAGTGCTTAATGTTTATTTTAGTAACTTATTTTTATCGCATTGTTAATACTAATTTTTTTTCTTTTGTTATTCCTATATATTTATGTTAAGAGGTCTGACAATAAGTAAGTCGCCCAAAACTTTGGTCATCTAATCTATTTCGGAATAAAAAAAATATTTTATCCACTTCAGATAATTCCATTAATGTTGACTAAAATTGATTAAATGGAAAAACTAACTGATCAATTTAGTAGATTAACAAATAACTTAAATAGTAACTAATTTAATCAACTCTCACAAATTAACACACACACAAGTCAATCATCAGTGGATTTACTTGCTCTTAGTGGAGAGTGGAAATGTATGTTGATGAAGAGACATATTATTATAAGATCTTTAGACTGTGACCTGAAGATCAGTTGGTGATGGTCACGTATCCATTGGCTCTTATTATTTATTCTGCACTGAATTACATTCTGTCAAATTAGACATGTTTTTAAAATTGCTCGATTTGTTAGAATTATACTAAATCTTCATAGAATCCGTACCTGAAGTGCACAACAATGAATCCACATGGAAAGGTGAATTTACATGTAAATCATGCATATTAGCCAACAATGACTCAATTTGTTTCTGTTATTACTGCATTCAAGAAAAATCTAATTTAAATCCCCATAACTACAAAACGGATCGTTTTCAATACAATTTTTAATAGATATACTGGGCTATGCTGCGCCTTAAATATTTTTATATAAATTCAGAACTCTATTCTAATAGAAGATGCGTAAAGCATAATAAGGCCTACTTTAATTTGAAAAATGTGCTAACAGCGAATGCCTGCATTAATATTAGTAGTTTGTTTCTATATAAAAATTATTATAAGTATTTGCCATAATTGCATCATAAATAATTATCTATTGTGCAATAATCAAATTTAAATTGAATTTGTCATTTCTATTCTATAAATGAATTTAAAGTTTACTTGCAAACATGATTAAAATAAATGATTTATTACCGATTTGTAGTGATCATTCTTCTTGCCTGAATAATAATAAGAATTAATTGGCTTACATATTTCTCACTTAACCAATTCTACTGGTCGTATAATTTCAAGCGATAGAATTAATACGCGAACATGACGGACAATACCTAGTTGAAAATTTAATTGAAAAATGGAAAAATAATGAGAACGGCTTTG
>WYDF02044160.1:0-12342 GCA_009867245.2 Adranes taylori | reverse complement strand
CTCTGACCGGGGGCCCCTTCCGGCTGGGGGCCCGTGGCATTTTGCCGACTTGCCACCCTGTAGTTACGCCACTGGGTTTCAGTTACTTGTCCACCTTATGATTATGCTAACATCCTAGAGGAACCTTTTTCATTTCTAAATTTTAAACAATTTATCAATGTACCGAATAGTAGAGGATTTATTTTTAGATTTATTATTTAGCAATCTTGACAATCTTATTTGTAGTAAAACTGTAGATGTACGAGGATTGTCCGAAAAGTAATTCACAGCTAGCTCTAACTCGAAAAATACTTATTGAAGAAGATACAAGTGATTACAGGCCTTCAATAATATCCCCTCCCTTATCAATGCACACTTTCCAGCGGCGCGGAAGTGCTTGGATTCCGTTCAGCGTCCGATTCTTATTGAGCATCCTAATCTGTCGGGTCACTTCTCTTCGGAACTCTTCCAGCGTCGGAAAACGCACCCCCCCCCCCTGAAGGGGTTCCTTCAGCCTGGGGAAGAAATCAAAGTCAGGTGGGCTCAGATCAGGACTATAAGCCGAGTAGTGGAGTTGTTCCCAGTCGTATTTTCAAGAAGTTCGATGATCGGTGCTCTGATGTACGGGAGCGCATTATCGTGCAAAATCAACACACCACTTTGCAACATTCCCGGATGCAGTTTACAGATTTTTGGGCGCAAGATATTCTAAAGAAAGTTTTTCTAGTACGCTCCAGTGACACTAGCACCCGTCGAAACTGTATCTGTGGCGATTACGCCCCGTTTATCAAAGATCATCATTTCTTTCATTTTCAACTATTAGCGACGAACTTTTTATACTCTCGGACTCTTCCAAACGTCAATCTGTGACTTCATTTCGGGCTCGAAGTCATGTATCCAAGTTTCATCAATGGCGATGATGTGATTGAGGAAGGTTTCACCTTCATTTTCATACTAAGCAAGCAATTCGTGGGCAATTTCCAAACGTGTTGTTTTTTGTTCGTCTGACAAGAAGTGCGGTACCCACCACGCCTCCATCTTTCGTTTGTCTAGCATTTGTGTTAAAATACTATGCGCGCTCGTTTTCGAGATTCCTATCTCTGCCTCAATTTCTCTTATTGTGAATCTCCGGTCTTCGTCGAATAATCTTGCAATGGTTGAAGAGTGTGTGTTGTCAGCTGTTACAGTAGACGGCCGCCACACGCGCGAATTGTCTTCGATGCTTATTGAACCTTCTCAAAACGTCATGCCACCTTTGTCGTGTGCTACAATTCACAGTACACCTTCCACACGCTTCTTTTAATGCGACATGAAGTTCGGGCACTTTTTTACCGCCCACTGTTTCGATGCGAATATACGCACGTTGCTCTATTGCGGAAATCCGACGGTCTGTTCTCCTTGTCTTTTCGAATTTTTGGCATTTTTCCTTTAAATGAAACTCACTACCATATGATACCAACGTGTTAAGACTTCAATCTACGCACTGATCAGCTGCATACGTTGCCTACAACGCCCGTTAGAGCGCGCTTTGCATAACTATTGGGACAACCTTCGTAATTACGAGTGAATCCATCCACGATTCTGCATATTCAATTTGTTTAGAAATTAATTCTTACAAATTCAACGATCTAGAATTTGAGAAGTATAGGATCAATTTTAAATTAACAGATTATCCTAGGATGAACTACTATCTATCAAGTATCAAGTGGAATTTATTTCTGAATGAGGGAGATTTAGAAAAAGCAGTACGGTTAATGCATTCAATGAACTACTATTCTCAGCAATAAAGTTATACGTCTCAATGGTTAGAGTGAAGTCTAATTACTTTCCTATTTGGTTTTCCAATGAATTAAAACAATTAATGAGAAAAAGCAGGCACATAAAAAATTCAAATCTACTCAGTGCATGAATGACTATTAAAATTCGTTAATTTACGAGGCCAAACAAAAGCCATATCAAAGTCTGCTAGGCGAACTATATAAATAAAATTGATAGTGAGCTATGCGCAATGATGAAAGAATTCTTACGATTTATGAACGATAAACGGAGAGCTAATAATATTCCCAGTAGCATATATTTAGCGAATGTAAAAGCGAAAGTGGGTAGGATATCGTACATTTATTTGCGCCATATTTTCCCACTGTAAAATGATGCCAAGTATGTGCTTTTCCAACCACTGCAGGAATCAACTCCAACTGCATCAATTGCCCAGTTGTTACAACAAAAGTAGTTATTAATATGTTTTAAAAATTGTCTAACGACAATAACAAGGGAGCGAATGGGATTCCAAACGTAGTTTTAAAACGTTGTGTGTTTTCGTTATGTACACTCACATGCTTCGTTACATAGTTCCAATATACAAATCAGGAAACAAAATGATCGAAGTGTGTGTAAGCAATCGATAATACCAAAAATATTAGATTATTTACTTTCTGATTACTTAATATGGGAATGTAAACCCTTAATAATGGAAGAACAACATGGATTTTTCCCAAGGAGATCTACAGTAACCAACCTCGTCACTTATCAGAACTACATATTCAACGCTTTTGAGAGGGGCATGAAGGTTGATGCCATCCACACGGACTTTTCAGAAGCGTTTGATAGCCATGTGAACCATGGCTTATTATTGTCAAAACTAAGCAAGTTTGGCTTTCTTCCAATCTTCTGAATGGTTTGAGAGTTTCTTGAAAAAACAAAAACAGAGTGTAAAGGTGAATAATTTTATTTCTGAATGTATAGACGTTGTATCTTGCGTACCTCAAGATAGCCAATGCTCACCTTTACTCTTCAATATTTTTGTCAATGACATCAGCATTTTATTAAAAGGGTAAGATTGTTAATGTTTGCGGATGATATTTGGATGTCAAATCTGCTAAGGACCAGAGCATCATACAATCTGAACTAGATCATTTTAGTCAGTGTGCCAATAACAATGGTCAAAAATTAAATGTCGACAATTGTTTTAGTATCAACTTTACTAGAAAAAAGTCAGTCCATAATTTTATATGTAAAATTGACGGAGTCGAGTCAAAAAGTCACACTATTGAAAGATCTAGGACAGTAGATTATCTACGACAGTATACGATGTAGGACAGTAGAAGATCTAGGGCAGTTGACAGTAGTTTTGTAGGGCAGTTTTGTATTGAGAAACTGTGAGCAGCTAAGTATTGACTAATGTATTACAGTGTATCAAGCAATTGTTAGATCTATGTTGAAATATGCGTCACCTGTGTGGGCACCGTTTTACATAAAGTATAACTGTGTATTAGAGAAAATAGTTTTTAAGTTTTTAAGATTCTGCGCATAGAAATTAGGAATGTATATTGTCAATCACAATTATGACTACATAAGAACTGTACTTATTTTACATTCGTTAAAAATGCGTAGAAATGTCCAGAATGTTTGCTTTATATACCAAATTATCCATAACATGATCGATTTATTCGGGAATTATAAGTAAAATTATGTTTTGAGTTCCGCAACGAGATTTAAGGTACAATTAATTATTCTATATTCAGTCGCACTCCTCTAACTATGGCCTAATCAGTGTTTCTCAACCTTTGAAGAAAATATCAATTTTCTTACTCTATTAACGAGAACCACAGATATACAAACATTTGGTTATCCTTATCAAAAAATTATATATATTCCATGCACCTGAGAAAGACATCCATATATCCATTTTTAATTTATCAGGAATTCCTTCCAAGACCAGTTGTGCTATTTCAGTTGTCTTATACATTGAAACTCCTCTACCATAAGTGTTGAAATGTAATTCCCACTTCTTTTCTTTTTTCTCTTGGCTCCTCGTAGCATCATGGATAGGACTTAGTGGAAATAAAGTCATTAATGGCGGTTCACATTTCCATGTGTATTCCTTTGTAGAATATTCTGCCGGTGTAGTAGTATTAACATCGGCAGAATTAGCATCTCCGCCAATAAAACTTTCTAAACTAGTATTATCAATTCTAAAATAAAAATTAGAATTAAAAACATGATATTTAAATTATTACTTCTAAAGATGATATGCCAGACCTATCACTAGTATAGACTTCTATACTAGTGTTAAGGATAAGGAAGTTCATAACAATGTGCACGCCACAATAGCAAATTTTGTACAAAATTCATTTAAAATAAATTTTCCGCGGTCTTTCCTTAGCATCAACCTTTTCGGGGTTTTAGCGTCATCTAGTTTTAGACTAGATGGCGCTATAAAAATGTGACATTACTGCTTTCGTAAAATTTAACATTTGTTATTGTTACATGATAAATGTCAAATGGAAGCGTAGAAATCGGCCAAGTAGTTTACAGTAATCGTTAAAGAAATATTACGTGAAGATTTTCGTTGCATGATTTTTACAATTTTAGTAAATTGCTTCGTTACACAGTTGGTAATAAAAAGCCAACAGAAAAGACTACTTATAATTGGTTTGAACAATTTTGTCGTAAACGTGCTCTGTTATTGAAACATTTGGTAAATTCGGTTGTTCTAAAAACCAGCAATTCCGTGCGCATCATGTTTAAAGAGGGTCAGCATGTGACCTGCCTTGAAACAAAAGCATCCCTATACATATTACAGACTCTAATACATTCAATTTTGCATGAAAAGCATTAAGGTGTAAAAAAATCCATTAGGTGTAAAAAAATCTGTTCTAGTGTATTATGCATACTTTAAAAGCGCTTATGTCCAATCAGTATAAGAAAATAATCGAAAACTTCAACCGAGAAATTGCAAAATTCGTATGTGACGAATTTCGGACATATTTGTACGAGCCGAAAACTTAGAAAGAAACAGCTGTATGGGTGTTCCAAAATGAACGAAATCTAACAAAGTTGTCTGTTTCCAAACAAATAACTGCTTGTTTCTTCGGACACGTCACAACGATTAATTTACAGGCTCAAGCCTGACATCAGGAAAACCGATCGGAAACATTGCATCATTCTTCATCACGCTCATGTCAACTCTCAAAGAGCATTTGTAACGCTTGATTATTTGAAAGAAAACAACATCAAATTAATGTCTCATTGCTCGTATTCACTCGATTTATCGCCTAACAACTACTTTATGCTCCCGGAAGTCAAACAAAAATAGAGAGCGATTGTCATCATCTCAAAAACTATTGAAGTCTTTGAAAACCATACTTTTAAAAGATTGCCTTCAGAAGCGAAATATGTTTCGAGAATTGTTTAAAGCTCAAAAGTAATAAATATTTTGAGCACAATAAAATAAATATTTTAGTTTTTCTTCCATTGTTTTTGTAACTTAGAAGGTAACCGTAGTATACGGTACATGAAGGATAAAAACCTGTTAAACCTAAAAGTATTAAACCTATTGTATAAATGGCATGTAAAAAGTTAATTTAACTTACGTGTTTATTAAACTTGTGCGCCTTAGTAACTCTGATATTTTATCTATAAGAAAATTCCTATCTGTTATTTGAGCAAACAGAAAGTTGTTTTTATTTAATTCATTATGGGTCGTGATAATTATCGCTTTCTCCAGTGATGTATTAGACTCGTTATTTTCCATTTTTTCTGCGCATTTTATATCTCTAAGCGGTAACACTAAGCTCACTTGACCTTTCACCTATAATAAAAGAATTTAAATTAACGTAAACTCATCAATTTTTGGATAGAATAATTCTTATATTTTTACGTATGATTCTTATACACTTTTTCCTGTTTATTATAAGCTGATAAAATTATGCTTAATCTATTATATACAAATCAATTAAATTTGAGGTGTTGCTTCTAGTCCTCCTAGTCAATTGTAGTAAAAACTGTTCTGTTCTAATCGTTTAGTAAGAACTGTTTTTTTTAATCGTTTTACATTGAACTATGCTTGCCTTTTAACAAGTAATTAGGAGCTTTGACTTTCAGGGTCGAAAGTCTTCGGGACGGGGGCGCGTGTAACGCTGAAAATATTAGAAATATTCAATTCCTTTGATTCTACTATAGACACGTTAAACAGATCTGAGTCAATCATAGTGCATATACTTAAAAAGTAACAAATTAACAAAGCAAAATATAATATAATATGCAGATATAAGGTGTTCTATATTTCGTCTAATCCATATATTAGTAGAAGAGATTTCTCAGATTTCGCTTGAAAGCTGTTTTATTGAGAAACTGTAAACTCCGTATCCCCTACGGAGGTACTTCGATGTACTAGGAACGACCAAGTTTGTTTTTGCTCTGGTGTTGTGTATATGAATGTGTTCGCTCTTTTCTTTTAACATTACAATTTTATGTATATCATTTGTTACCTGAAACATATATAAGGCTTGTGCATTCAATATTTCATATTTATTGAACAGCAACCTATATGGAGTCATATTAGAATAGCTTTCTATTGCACATATTGCCTTTTTTACTGTTGTAGTATGTCGTTAAGATGTGGGGTATTGCCCCAAATTTCAATCGTGTAAGTCGCTTACTCTCAAATAATGAATGATAGGCGATTTTTGTTACGTCCATCCCTGCAGTAACTGCAGGGCTTCTTATTGCATATATTGTTTTGGATAGCACATTACACATGCTGCCCACATGTGGTTTCCAAGTTAATCTTGAATCTACTTCGAATTTGAAGCCAACACATTTATTTGTGTATAAGTTTGTTGGCTTCATCTCTGTCAGGATGGGCCACTGACAATGTAGTATTATCCACAAATATAACAACGTGTGACTCAACATAATTTGGCAAATCGTTTATAAACAAAATAAAAACTAAAGCAGCAAAAATTGATCCGTGTAGTATTCCTCGCTGAATCGTACCTGGGAAGCTTTGAAACAAGCTTTGAAATAAAAAATAAGAAACAATTATTTAAATGATAACGTGCGATGTAAAAATAAATTGTTTGAATTACTTACTGTGCTTTCAAAACAAATATAACTTTGCGAAAGAAATAGTCTTCCTCCAACGTGTTTTTTATTATAAGGCGTTAACAATGTGCACTCAATCAATCCATCTAATTTTTCGGCCGACGGCAATCGAAATATTAGTCTATAAGCTTCGGACTGTACGCGCGCGTCCAAATCACGTTTCAGAAAAGACACACGCTTTGGTACGTTTTTACTAAAAGCATAGGATTAGTTAAAAATTCGATTAGTCAAAAATAATACGGCTCCAACTTTTGACAATTAAATTGTCCTTATCAAGACTTTGGGAAAAATATTATATAATTAAATCAATTGTAAAAACTAGATAAGTTGATTTATCGCAAAAAAGAGACAGTTACTAAGATTTATAGCCAAAATGGATGTTCTAAGCAATTAGTCAAAATGAGTAAAACCCCTCTCGGTGTGCAGGATACCGAGAATAAGTTTTAGATCAAAAATTTTTTATAAAATACCGAACAAAATCCTTTTCTGTTCCTCAGATAATTCATTTAAGTGTCAAAAGCTGATTTAGCTGTCCTAGACATACAAAAAGATATTCTGTTTTATATTGATAAAAACCAGAGACTTTCGGTGTCCTACATACATACCGCAAAGGATTTTTAAGGTATCTTGATAAATACCTCAGAAAATCAATTTTGATAACTCTCTGCAGTTATTTGCAGTGTTTCAGATGTCTAAAAAAAACTGAGTTATTTTCATCAAATCTATTGTTTCTGGGTAAAAATTCCCACACACGGAAAAGGATTTTCTAAGGAATTTTGTTAAATACCTTAGAAAATCCATAATCTTCGATGTCCTACGCAATGAAAAGAATTACCTGATGTATTTTGATAAATATGTCAGAAAATTAGAAATCTATTTTTGCGGTCAATTGTAGCAGCTATTTCTTTTTTGAAATTATTCAAATTATCTATTATTTCCAAATTGGTGTAAAATTATCAAGTTGCAAAATTATGAATGAGACACATAACTTCAAAATTGCACTTGTTTGCAATATGTTACACTTGTTTAATCTAAATTTGTTGAGAATAAAAAATAAAATACACTAGACTAACGATCATTCGAGTTCCGGTCACGCGAGTCTCCGGGTTAACCGAGCTAGTCATCAGAAGATAAAAAATAAAAATTGAGCTCTTAATAACGGAACAAGTACGGCGAGAAGCGATGTTTATTCGTTTTACAAGCAATGTCGAGCCTTAGATTTCGTACATCGGGTCACTCGTAATTCCTCATATTGCCACTGTCACTTCAGTTGGTTCTGCGCTCGTATTAAACGTGGTTATCTTATTGTGTTGACTTGTATGCGTTTATTGATATCTGTGTTTCGATATGAGCGCGAAACGGAAGAGAGTTGTAGTTTCTCTTGAAACGAAATTTATAGGAAACAAATTAAAATCTTTCTAAACAAAAGACTTTGAAGAAGGGCGGCTACGAGCAGACGTTTGAAGCTATTCTTCTGTGATTTTCAGAGCTTCGAGAGATGGGCAGCCTTATGAGTGAGCCAATGCTTCAAGCTAAAGCGCTTGAGTTCACAAGAACTTTAAAGACGGCGAGGAAACATTCACTGCAAGCGATGGATGATTGGACAGGTGGAAGAAAAAATATTACATAAGGCAGCTGAGCATTATTGGGAAAAAATTGTTAACTGACTCATCTGAAGGTTCGTAATTTCAAATTAGAAAAGAAGAAATCGTTTTCAAGGAAGGATTAACCTCAGATCAAATTTTCATCTCATACTAAAACTGGTCTTAACTTTCGAATCCTACCCTCAAAAACCTTAGCAGCAAAATCCGAAGAAACTGCTGGATTTAATAAAAGTAAAGAGTCACAATTCTAGCTGCCTGGAATGCTTCTGGTTCTTTGAAACTAAAGCCTCTGCTTATTGGAAACCCAATAGCATTCTACGGTATTTAAAAGGAAAACCCAAGAGCCTTTAAAATATCAAAATCAACTGTCTGCTAACAATGTACTGCAACCAAAGAAGTGCATGGATGGCTAGCACGATTTGTAGTGACTCATTTTTTTAAAGAATTTGTTCCTGCCACTAAAGCATTTGTGAAAAAAATAAGCTCCCCAGTGGTGATATTAAAGTTAGATTCCTACCTCTTGTGACATTGGTTATACAAGGGGTTCTTACCTAGAGCAAGGGGTTATTGGTTATACCTATAGCAAGTTGGTTATACCTAGAGCAAGGGGTTCTAGAAACGATGAAGATAAATTGCCGGCGAAGGCTTCTCCAGATGTTGATTGTAAAATTAGACGAAGGATTGACTGTTAAGGAAGCCTTGAAGCAAGTGACTTTAAAAGATGTAGCACACTAGATTGATTCAGCGTGGGGCTAGGTGAAGACTACTACCATACAAAAGTCATGAAAAAAATTATGTGACTTAGAAAGACCACCTAAAGAAGTGCCAGAACAGAAGAATGTGAACGAATTCAACTAGCCCATGAGCTAAGTGTTGAAAATCAAATCAACAGCGAAGACATTCGTAATTCGTGCAATGAAGATGCCCAGATGAAGATTACTGATGAGGAAATTATCGATACGGTTAGCAGTGCTAAAGACAGTGAAGAAGACGAGTGTACGAACGAGATAACTACAAAAATATCACATTCCGATGGACTGAAACTAATCGACGCCATTCTCGCTTACGTAGAGCAACAAGAAGAGTGTACAGCACAAGACATTCTCTATCTTCAGTGTTGGCTACAAGTCCGGACTTGGTTACAAGTCCGCAATTATGTTTGTTTTATATTTTTGCATACAATAAACCAATTTTGTTCATTTCCGTATCCGAGGAGGTGGTCTCGGTCCCAATTACCTCGTATAATCGCGAGTCTACTGTACAAATAATAAATGTAAAATGTAAATAATAAATGTAAAAGTAAATACGTGATCATTTATGTGAAGAAAGTTAAAATGAAAGAATTTTAAACTATAAAGAGTTTAAAATCATATTTCATTTAATGATATAAACTGTACTTATATATTTAATAGAAACTATAGAAAATAATAAACACACTACCTTAGTTTGTTGAGCAAATCTTTATCCTCGTTAAAACTTAGAGAATCATCAATTAACCTGTACAAGCAAGAAATACAATTTTTAGAATTTTGCTGAGACCGAGAAAAAATATAACGTTTGTTATATAATGTTTGTGTCACTTAAATAGCATACAAAAGACTATATGTTAAATCCTGGTAAATTGTCTTTTGCTTGACAATTAAGATATTTCGACACAAAAATTGAAACAAAAACTGCTGAGCTGTATACAAAAAAATTTCATTTTAGGGAAAATGTGACAAATAATGTCGAAAATACAAGTGGTTTAGTAATAATGAATTTTTTAAATGAGTATTGCGTCCAGAAACAAGGACTTGAATAGAGAGCATTTCCGAGAAATAGTATTTTACAACTTCCGAGAGAGTTCATCGCAACAACAATGTCTTGCTGAGTTGGTTGCTGTTTTTGGTAATGAAGCACCGCATCAATCGATAATTTGTCGCTGGTACTCTGAATTCAAACGTGGAGCAATGATCCTAGGCCAGGTCCACCAAAATCAGGAAAACGTTAAACCTGTGCGCGAGATGATAAATGAAGATTGTCATGTAACTTACCGGGAGATCAAGAGTTCTTTGGGCATTTCTAAGACCTCAATCCAAAAGATTTTACATGACGACTTAGGCGTGAAAAAATTAGTTTCTCGTTAGATCCCGCATCTGTTGACCAAGGAACAAATGGCCGTTCCGGTTATTTGGTGCCGAAGAACTCGTTTCAACAGGGGCCGCTCCAAAAATGTGTACAGTATCGTCAGTGGTGACGAGTCTTGGATTTATTCTTATGAACCAGAAAATAAACGTCAGTCTATACTTTTTGGGTGTTTCATGATGAGGAGAACCCAACCAAAGTAATCCGTTCCCGCAGTGTGTCAAAAAAGATGGTCGCAACTTTGGTATCAAAATCCGGACATGTGGCTACATTCTTTTACTAAATCGAAGAACGGTAACTGCTGATTGGTACACAACTGTTTGTTTACCAGAAATCATTTGAGCTGTGAAAAAACAACCCACATGGTCGGATCATCCTTCACCATGGCAATGCGAGTGCTCACACTGCACGACAAACATTTGAGTTTTTGGAGCAACAAAACATCGAATATCTTGAACATCCTACGTACATGTCTGACTTAAGTCCCAACGATTTTTTTTTACATTTCTCGTCATCAAGAGCACTGCGTGATCAACGATTTCAATCACCTGGAGAAACAGTCGATGCTTTCCGAATGACCATTCTGAGCATACCCATAGAAGAGTGGAATAAGTGCTTTAATAATTGGTTTGAGCGAATGCAAAAGTGCATCGACAATGGTGGATAGTACTTTGAAAAACAATAAAGGTCTGAAATTTAAACTATTGCTTTTTGTTAAAGCTATATGCAAAATTAAAAAGACATCCTTCGTATTAAAGATATTACAGTAAGATTACTTCCGTCAGATGCAAATCATAATGTATTAGTTGACCCAAATTTATTAACGTAATATTTACTGATGACACTGCATACGAACTAGCATGCTGATTAATTCACTGGTTTAGTGTAAATATTGAAATTTGGGAAAAATTAAAATGATAGATTTCCAACGCAGTCAAAAGAATAAGATACCTAATTAATAATACAGTCGCGAAATGTCATTCTATACTCAATAGCAGCCTACAGAAATTTAGCATAGAACCATTCGCAAAATATGTTTTCTATAACCGTTTATGTAACACCAGAAGCAAAACAAACAGATTTTATTTAAAAAATACAAATATCTGATGCTAATCGCACTTATACTATTGACACAACATCTTCACATAGGATTTATCAACAAAAGGTGCAAACAGTACCAGAAAAATCCAGAAAATCCGCACAAAAAAATACATTCGTTTACACGTATTAACATGGCAAGCGTTATTCTAAATATGAATTTTCATTTTAATTATTGATTACATACTGACTTTCCATATCTTACAAGAATTCTATTTTATTTGGCCATAACAATTTATTTCATTCTATACTTTCTCAAACATACAGACTGTACAACAAACAAGTGTCTTAAAAACAAATGTGACAAATCACAACAAATGTCTTTAAAAAGATGCTTGTTCAAGATATATGGTGTCATTTCACCCATTATTATAAGGGACCATCAGTATACTCTTTATTAGGAGCATCACGGCTTTGAGAAACAAGACTAACTTACTAATCCACAAACCGGTTGTTGATAGAAATGAAAATTCGTATTATGAATTATTAGTTTTAGAATGCAACCAGTTTTACAAGTAGTAGTTGATATACTTAATGTTGCATACCGATCGTTGTTGATATTCCGTGCGTTGATGCATTACGCATCTTATTTGCGAAATACCCCCAACCACCCTATTTTCTTTCGTTCCTAAGACATTTGTTGACATTACGT